>BQNB010022243.1:2597-63231 GCA_026074375.1 Tanacetum coccineum | reverse complement strand
TCTTGAGTTAAATTCTCAATTTTCAGGCCATTCAAGATGTATCCAAAGAAGTCTATTAGAGTGCTCATTAATTCATCAAAGTCCTTCAATGATTTTCCAGAAGAAGTTGAAGCAGCGAGATTCATAAACCAATTTTGAGTGGATCCTTCATGTGTAGTCTTGCCAATATTCCAGTCAGGGTCATTGGGTTCTTGTGGAGGTGTAGGTTTCTTGAACCATTCATGTCTACAGGTAATCTCCTTCCTTGGTTCATCTTCATTATTACCTAGAATCCCTTCATGATCTTGTGGCATGTCTGAGTCTGCAACCTCGAACACTGGTTCCTCTGATTGAACAAACTTTCTTGAAGATTTCGGTTAAGACTTGGTGCCTTTGGAAGAACCAGATGTTGAATCTTTTTTTTTCAGTTCAGCGGTTGGTTCTGCATCTTTGCTTCGCTTTCTCTTCTTTAACCCTTGGTCTGATCCAGCGAAAGGGTCTTCATCTTTGTCTTTCTCTTTGCGGCTTCGCTTCAAGGAATACACATCATAAGAGGAGAAGTAATATTTTTTGACTTCGTAAGATTTTTTTAAACCATCATAGCAGTCTCGGTGTTCGGGAGGTGTCAGATATGATTCACTTTTCTCCATTTTGTCGATAAGAATTTTCTTTAACTCAAATTCTATGAGTGTAGCTGCAGCCTCATAAGATGAATGTGGTTGAGAAGACACCTTTGCTAGAGTAACTTCATTTCATGATTCTTCAATCATCTTTTCGATCACATGTGGAGCGAAGTTAAACACATCGTTGGGAAGAATCTAAGGCAGCTGATCTCTTACTTGCTCCTTGATTCTTGTCGTGAGATACTCTAAAAGGAAGTTCATGAATTCTTCTCTTGTTTCTCCCAACCTTATGTCCAGATGACTATCAGCTAAAGATGTCACTTGAGTGTGTAGAGGGTATTTCTTAAGTTCAACAACTTCTTTTTCCAATGTTGTGATTCTATCATTGAATCAAAAGACTGATGTGAAGTCAGGGAGATTAGATAGAGGATTTGAAATTTCACTTGTTGGTGGAGGAGTGGGTGTTGTCTGAATTGGTGTTGGAGTGAATGTGTGTGATGCTTGAGGAATGTTTGTGAGTACCGGTGATGATTCAGGGATAACAGAAACTGGTACTGAAAGAAGAGTGGGTGCCTCAGATCTTGGAACTTCATGATGGACATGAACGTCCAGCGAAGAAACTATTTCTGCATCAGCTTGAGGAATATCTGAAAAATTTAGGAATTTAGATGCCAAGTCAAATGACAGTGAAGAACTAGTAACAGGAACTTCAGTCTTCTTTGTAACGGTGGAAATCATCACATGATCATCTTCAACAACTTGTTCTTGAGTAGTCTTTAAATTTTCATTCCCTTGTTGCGCGTCATGCATTTCAGCATCTGCACCTTCACCTTTAACAACCTCTTTAGTATCATCCATTCCCTTTTCTTCATCACTTTCAATCACATTATCACTTTCTGATTCCAGATCATCATCATCTTTATCATCAGTGGGGGAAGGAGTATGAATAAACTCATCCTCATCTTGATCGTCATCTTCAGATTCTTCTTCTTTCTCTGAGTTGGATACTTGCTCTTCACTTTCATTCTCTAGCTCATCACCTTTATCACTTGATTCATGTTCATTATAGCTATCATCTTCATCATTACCCCAAGACTCAGATTCACTCTCAGTTGAGTCATCATTCGTCACATCAGGAACCCCTGGTTTATCACTAGTTCCTTCACTTGTGACAGTGGGTGTGATCTTTGCAACTCTTGATGGATCTTCAACGGTACCAGAACCACTAGCATGTGTCTTGTGAAAGTCTCTTAAGCTCATCTTTTTAACTTCTTTTATCTGAGCTTCTTCAGTCAAAGCTACATCAGATAGCAACTCTATTCCTTTTCCATGAGCTACATCTACTTTTCCTTTTCCTTTCTTTTAGACTTAGTTTCCGCAGTGGGTTCTCTGATGACGATACCTGCTGCTGGAGTAGTTGAAGATTTCTTGGCAGCTCTCTTAACTCGTTTGCCTTTTTGGACAGATTCTTCATCTGCTAGGACAGGAACACTATCTTTCTTAGATGGAGACGCTTTCTTGAATTTCCTAATGATCTTGGGAGGCACTGCACCTATAGCATAGCTAAGATAAGTCTTGTACGCTTTGCTTTCCTTCATCTTTGGACTTGTCAAACATTCAGGTAGAACAGCTCCATATTTCTAGGATGCTTCTTTTCTTGAAACAAATCTTAAGGTGTTAATCAAGTAGTCATCCTTGGAGGTGTGCATCCCAATTCTGTTTCTCTAAGAGATTGACTTTTCTTGAATCAAGAAGTGGTGAATGATAACTTTGGTGAAACGAGGGTAGTACATCTTTTCTTGCTTTTTGTAGACTTTGTTGTCAATTTGATATGAGAAGTCTTCCCAGAGTAGTTCAACATAGCCTACATTCTTCTAATGGTACATGCCCCAAAGGATTCTGCTCGGGAAAGACAAAGTTTGTCAAGACCACTAGTCTTTCAGATAGGCTTTTGTTGATAAGAGCAGCAAAAGTTCTCCAAGGTTGATGCATCTGGTCGACAACGACATCATTGAGTGAATTGATAACCCTAGAATGACTGAGATCTCTTAAGAAAGATATAGTGTCTTCTTCAGAAGGAAGAGAATCAAAGTCACGATTCGGTACTCTTGGGCAAATCTGAAAGATATCTCTGAAGACTTCCAAAGTAAGCTTGAATCATTTCTTCTTGTCAATCTTGAATCTGTAGAAGTCATCATGCTTGTATATACAATTCCAGAATTGATGCATATACACTTCAGGGACATCAGCAGTGATGAGAAATGCAAGATAACATATAGTGAGTGCAAGTGCATCCAGAACAACTTAAAATGTTTCTTCTTTTGGTTTCAATCCACGAGGGATTCTTCCATTGCATTTTCCAATATCAAGTCGATTCTCTTTGAGAACAAGTTCAAGATCAAGCTTGGTTTGTTGAGCAGTGATGGAAGTCATGATTCTGCTTAAAAGTTGTCACATACTGTTCATACACAGTAAATATATATAACATCTGATAGACATTCTAAGTTCATGATCAAGTTCAATGTTGGCCAAAACAGTGTTTACAACAGGGAGATAAGGGCAAACATAATACATGGCAACATATTGATACAAACTACCCCCACAATTCAATTAATGATACCATGCAAACCAGGATACACACACTCCAGACACCCATTGATTATAGGCAAACTAATGAAATCAAGGCAAACACTTAAGATTTCTAAGGAAAATTATACCTAACTTAATCACTAGATGACAAGATAGGATTAAATTACACTTAGATTAGGTTATGAGGTTGAATTACCAAGATTACTAGATTAATTCGATTAGAAAAAATCAAGTATAGTATGCCTTAGGATAGTGTATAGATCGCCTGTATAAGGGTTGTGTGTTATAAGATCGCCTGTTGTAATGTCGTGTGTATAGATCGCCTGTTGTAATTAAACAAGTATTAATCGCCTGTTGTAATTAGACATGTATTGATCGCCTGCTGTAATAAAACATGTATAGATCGCCTGTGTTAATTATCTGTATAGATCGCCTATATGAACTAGTGTATTGATCGCCTGAGTAAAGTTTAATATGTATTGATCGCCTGTTATAAAATTTTATATGTATAGATCACCTATACATATTTTTACACAAAGAATTTTCACCCTTTTAAGCCTCTAAGTTCACTTAAACAAGATCATATACCATCAATATATCATTCTAACATCTTTAAAGCACAAATTAACCATAAAATTTTGAGATAAGTCAAGTTCGAGCGGTATGAACTCGAAAAACTCACAAAATTCAAGATTTGTCATTCAAACATGTTACATACCACTCAAATGCACTTAAACACTCATATTACTAGTCCTAAACCCAAACCCAAGACAATTTTTCAAGTTTTAGCCTATTTTCAATTCATTTGAATTCAAGAATCAATCACAACGCATGGATAAGTAAATCTTATTAGAAACTGTTAAAACCACACAATCTAGACCCCTATAGGACCAAAACCCCTCAATCAATTTAACTTTTCATCCACTTTTTAAGGTGTTTCAAGTTAGGTCAATTTTTAAGGTTTTTTGAGTGAAATTCAAAGGTTTGGACAGATTAAATGGGTATGCTAGCATTAACACGTGAGTACCTTAAGATTAAAACGAGAATGGATGAGTTCTTGAAGTCTTGAATTTTAGCAATGGAGGTTTGAGGTGAATGTGGGTGTGTTTGTACGTGTGTTGAACAAGGACGGGGCAAAAGGGGTGTTTGATGTTTAAATCTTTTGAGATTTGGCATAAATGCCCCCTGAGGTTTAATGAAACTTCTAATGATCTTATAAACTTTTCCTAAGGCAAAAGCAAGTTTCCCTTAATGGCAAAACTACACCCTAAAGAATAGTTATCATGAATAAGACTTATCATTTTGCATTAATACCCCTATAAGATTAAACATATATCAAATAAAACCCGATTGAGTTGACATTTATCAACTCCCCTTTAATTATTCACCCGACACCATTAAAACCTTTTCCAATTGACACCTTTTTAATTATGAAGAAGATAATTTTGACAGTTTCTCCCCCTCAAATAATGACCCGTTTTCTATTGAAAGAGTTGTAATCGTTATTTGATAGATCAAAATTGTCTTTGAAAAAAATGATGTTTTGTTGAATCTGAACGATGATTATTGTATATTTTGAAAAACAACACCCAAGAAAATAAGATTTCTCTTATTTTGCCACATAAGCGCACTTACACGTACACTTATAGATTATAGGAAGCACGGGTTGTGATGCAATGTAATCACAAGCCTTTGAATGAATATAAAGTAATTCATTCCAGAGAAAATTAATTCCCGTTATGAGGTCAAGTTGTCTTTTTGACGACATACTTACCTTTAAGATGATGACCGGGTTGCTATCTGAAATAATAGCAAGCCATTTTGGCATGTTTTGAAAAACATTTGAAACTTCTGCTCGAACTTCATTTACAACCTCGTATCATTATTGAATGATATTTCTAAGGCCGTAAATGTTATCGATTTTCAGAAGAAATGCCAGAGATACATATTTTTATATTTTTCTGATTTTTTTAATTTTTTTCTTTTATTTTTGTAAAAGTTTATAAATGGAAAATCTTTTTGGATTTTTTATGTTTTTATATATACATATATACAGGATATGAGTTACCACCATCACTCGTCCGTTTCCTCTGCCAGACGTTTCAACGTTTCCGGAGACATGCTTCTCATATCGAGCTTATCGATCAAGAAGTTGAATCTTTCTTGAGGCAAAGGTTTAGTAAAGATGTCAGCCAGTTGGTATTCAGTCTGGACAAATTATAGCTCCACGATTCCATTCTCCACTTGCTCCTTTATGAAATGGTAGCGAATATCGATATGCTTTGCTCTAGAGTGTTGAACGTTGTTGCAGCATAAAGCAATCGCACTCTTGTTATCGCAGTACAGAGGGATCTTATTGAATTGAAAACCATAATCTGTTAGTTGTGAACGCATCCAAAGGATTTGTGAGCAACACCCAGATAAGGCAATATATTCCGCCTCTATACTCGATATGACAGTGCTCTTTTGCTTCTTGGACAACCAGCTAACAAGTTTATCACCTAAGAACTGAGCACTTTCCGATGTACTACGTCTAGTGTCTTGACACCCCGCGTGACGGCACTTCAAAAAGTTGTGATTAGACATATCGGTAATACCTCGAGTAAATATACCCATGTATAATGGTTTTTCGTTAAGGTTTCAAAGATCCTTCACCGCTATTGTAAGTGCTTTTTGGTAGGCTTAGCCTGATATCGGGCACATAAACAGACATCATAGTTAAGGTCAGGTCTACTGGATGTAAGATTATTAAGATCCAATCAATGCCACGGTAAAATTATAGCAACAACTAGGTTTCCCCGTGAATATCTTCATCTAATTTTCTTTATTTTCAATCATGGGTGTGTCGACAAAATCAGTTGAAATGCAACCATATTTTTTAACAATTTCATAAGCATTAATAGATTGTTTTATAAAGAAGCCTACTGGGACTTAGATATTGTAATCGCTAAAAAGAATGACATTTTTCCCCATCATCGACATCTTGAACTTAATGTTCATCTATTAGCAAAAACATCACCCATTGCAGTATTAGATGATACAAATATAATATCGTCACCTAAATTTGTACAAGTAATATTCTTTCCAGCTTGTCATGTGAAGAGTGTAGGATCAACTACACCTTTAAGAATTGTTTGAGATAGAAGGAAGCTTGACAACATACATACCATGCACTGTGCTTGTTTAAGATCGAAAGAGCCTTTTTAGCTGTACACAGCTATGGGTTGGCCTGATCAACAAATCCTTCTGGTTGAGAAACATAGACCTCTTCTTTGAGCTCGCCATTCAAGAAAGCTGTTTTGACATCCATTTGATAGATTGTCATATTCTTATGAGCGGCATTTGCTAAGAAGATACGAATGGCCTCTATTCTAGCAACCGATGCAAATGATTCCTCGAAATCGATACCCTATTCTTGTCTGAATCCTTGAGCAACTAGTCGATCCTATTCTTTAGTACCCTACTGATTCATCTTTTTTGACCTTATAAATCCAGTTTTGAGTTTATCAAGAACATTTTATTCTGACACTGCCACCAATTCCCAAACTTCAAGTATTTTCAAATCATGAATTTCTTCTTGCATTGCATCGATCCATGACAGTTTAGTCATTGATTATTTGAAGTTCTTTGGTTCTACTAAAGTAGGTAAGGCATCAAAATAACACCATATGGCATTAGTTTTTAAGTTACTTTCGTGTAGAACATAGCAGAAGGATCACCGATACACATTTTCTATAGGAAGATCCCTTAGTCCCCCATCTACCAAGGTGGTTTCAAGTAATGTAGAGTTGTCTCACATTAATGAAGATCCTGAGAAGTTGAGTCCTTCATGAGGAGATTCATTAAGTTGGATCATCATCAAATGTTGGTGTTTTTTTGGAGAAACTTCAAAACCTTGAGAAATGATTGGAGAAAGTTAATGTATTGTGATGAGAGGAATACTTTTGAAGGAGCATCCTGATCAATGAAGTGACCGAAAGGAGAATCAGCTATACTTTAGCTCTTAAGAGTATAGCAGCTTCTTGAACTGGAGAAACAAAAATTGGTGGAGGGTTAAAGTATTCATCGAACATTGATTGAAACAACCGCTCCCAATCATTCTCTTATTTGTGGCACAAGGTTGATGAGAAACAATATTTGGATCCTAGTCCTGTACTGGATTGTAGTCAGGAGTCAATCCTTGAAGCCCGGTCCTGAACTGAATTGTTCAGAAGCCATAGTTATTAGCTCATCGAACGTCACATGAATTGTTTCAGTAATTATCCAAGTTCTTCTGTTGTAGATTCTGAACGCTTTCTTTGCAAGCGCGTAACCAACGAAAATCCTAATGTCTGCTTTTAAATTAAATTACCCCATACTCATGGACAATGGTTAGGATAGCGAAAATGAACCAAAGACATGAATGAATGATAATTCCGATTCTTGTCTTGTCATAAGCCGTATGATTTTGTTGTATCGAGGTGTATCAAAGAACGATTTTGGGGTAACAAGCCGTAGATACTTCGGCCCAGAGAAATAATGAAGCTTTAGAAAATATCAGCATAGCTCGAGCAGCTTCTACAAGAGTTTAATTTTGCCTTTCGACAACACCGTTCTGCTGAGGAGTGCGAGCTATAGAAGTTTGATGCGTGATGCCAACATTTTCATACCATTTACGAAGTGTCTGATTGACAAATTCGGTTTCATTATTTGTTCGAACATTTCGGACTGTGGCTTTCAATACATTTGATGATGACCGCTGGAGCTTCATCTTTTATCTTCAAAAATCTGACCCAGGTAAATTCTGGTAACCATCGACTATCGCTAAGAAAACATTTTCCCGTTAAATACTAGCCACACGCAACGGGCCACACAAATCCATTATCAAATGATATAGTTTCTACTATGTGGTTAGTGTCCTTCAGCTTGATTGATTAGAGGATTTTTTTCTTTCCCCTAATGCAACATGCGGACCACAAATAGATCTGTTTGAAATTTTTTTTTTTTTAATTAGTTTTTTTTTTTTTTTATTAATTTTTTTTTTTTTTATTACTTTTTTTATTTTTTTTTTTTTTATTTTTTTTATTTTTTTTTTTAACATAGGAAATCCTCGTGTCAAGACGTGCTTTACTAGCTTGTTCAAAGTACCGAAGTATGAATGAGAAAAACGACGATGCCATAACCAGACTCTTAGTCTTTGACGCATGGATGAAGACAATTCAAGATGAAATTAATTCTTTTCAGTCAAGATAAATTTATGTACAAATATGTGTCTCGGGACCCTGAAAGTAATCACAACCTCTAAATTTCGATAAAGCAATTTTTACCGAAATGCAACTTCAAGATCTGCATCATAAAATTGGCCAACAGAAAACAAGTTATGTCCAAGTCCTTTAACGTAGTATACCCTTGAGATAATAACGTTTCCCAGCTGATAGTCACCATACCCTATAATCCTTGCAATCTGGTCATTCCCGAATCTAACAGTACCCAAATACTTACTGACAAAGTTCATGAGCTGAGAGCGATTCCCTGTCATGTGTTTCGATCATCCGGAGTCCAATACTAAGGAGCATTTGGACAACCTGTCAATGACAAGAAAGAAAGAAAGGACGATGAATGTAACGTTGCATTGGATCCCAAGTTTGGTTTGGGTTCTGAGTGGTGAGCATACTTAGATTCACAACCTTAGCTATTTTACTCGAATACATGACCCGTAGGTTTCCAAACATTTTGTTTTCAATGTTGCTTAGCAAATTTAGTACGGTTATTCCCATTTAGCACAAGATCAAGAAGACATTTATCATGAACACTATCAAATATTGATTTATTACAAGTAGCACAGAGAATTTCAAAATTTTCTTTTGACAGTGAATGCTTAACATCAACATAACAAACAGGCTTAACAACATGATTCACTTTATTCACTTTCTTAGGTTGAGCTTCTACTTTATTCTTCTTGTTCCGACTTGGTGTTTGCGAGATCCTATCATTCTTTTTATTGCCTGGAGGCTTTGATCTGCAATTACTAGTAGAACACTTCACTCCTGTAGAAGACAACACAGGTGTGTTAGAATCTGATGTATTTGAAGACTCTACCTGTTTAATGTTGCTTGAGGATGTGAGAGGTTTAGCAAACCTGACTTTCTTGACATTGTTCATGAGTTTGACAGTAACCTTCTTAGCACTAGGTATTATCGCATTAGCGCACGTATCTTGAACATATACAAGAAACTCCTGAATTCTTGTGGCATACTTACAGGCAAAGTCTAACTCGCTATCTAAAAGTTGTTTCGCCTTAGCTTGTTCGACTATTTCCCGAAGAATATTAGCTTGTTCTTGAGTGTTCCTAAGATAGTCTATGTGAACTTCCCTATTTTGCAATAACCTATGAGGCGACGGTTCTAAATCAAGCTTGAACATGCCTGGAGCAATAGTGGTGGCGGAAGGTGTGTGTACAACATTTTCAACAATTTCTTTCCCTTTTAATTTTCGTAAATCATTTTTCAATGATGTTATCATAAAAACCTTGTCTTGAATTTGAGCTTTTAAATCCTCATTTTCCACAGATTTTAAGTTCACATTGTTAATTAAAGATTCAATTTGTTCTTTATGACGAACACGTGTATGTTTGATTGAGTCAAGCTGATCTTTAAAAACCTGTTTCACATGATTAATTTCATTACAAAGAAGTTCGTTCTCAGAAAGCAATTTTGCCACACTATTTTCCAGTTCCTTATTTATGGGCTCTAGTTCACATTTATCATGATTAACATTCTCTTCCTTAGTATTCTTACTCAAAGATTTGATGGTATCCTTCAACTTACAAATGGTCGTGTCTTTATCTTGTAACCGAGCTTTCAAATCATTGATTTCAAAATATTTTGAAATTTCAACAATGTTTTGACTAACATAAGAATCATCGTTTTGAAAAACTTCCTGTTTTAATTGCATTGAGACTTCGAGAGAAATACAATGTTTTTCAAGTTGTGAGTGATTTTTCAAAAGATCATTATATGCTTGTTTTGATTTGGAAAGCTCAGCATCAAGATTCAAACACTTTTCACACGAATCATACTTTTTCATTTCCATATTCACAGAATCATTATTCAAATACATAGAATTCATCATAGTTAACAAAACATCTTGAGACATGATTTTTTGTAAGAGTCAATCATTTTCCAAAAGAATTTCTTTCTTAGCAATTTCCAAACAATATGTTTATCACTGAAGAACGTTTAAACAACCGTTTCAATTGGCCAAAAATTGTTTGTGCTTCCCGTTATATTCATGAAAAGATTCATTATCAAACACATGAAGATGTCTTTTAAAGATATTTTAGAAATGAATAATTCATGTTTAAAACGTTTTGTATGTTAAAACCCCCATTCACCATCTTCAAGAGCATTAGGTGTTGTCCTCTCTTCACCCACTGAGTCAAACTGGGTGAGATGGTATTTAAGATTTTTCAGCTTATCATTACCAAACTCACCTTAGGTAGTTTCACTAGAACATCCACTATGACAGATGGGAGGTGTAAGAAAGGTTCAATGGATGGATTGAGTATAATGAAACCAAAACTCTTATTTCAGCATAAATTTCTTGTTGTGGAGAAAAACGTTTTCCTAAATCGTCAGGTTATCTATTTAATTTTTCATAATCACTAGGTTTAAGATGAAATTTTTCTTTGCAATAACTTCAAATCCTTTGCTTTTTCAAACATTCATGATCGACTCACTTCTTCAAAATCAATGTTTTCTTCATCATCAATCACAGGTACAGCAACATGTGTATTAGACTTATAAACATCCATCATACAAGTTTGGTTTTATCCCGCTGAGCTTTCTTAAGATAAAACGATTTGATAACCTAAGCTTGTTTGTGTTAATTAATCATAAAACGCATGTGGCTTAGTTAACATTGCACTGTTTGAGCAATTGACCCCGTTAATAAACACTATAAATCAAGTTCCTTATCTGTCTTTTCCAAATCAATTTCATTTTCCATAATTTATGTTTCTTTTTCTTTGGATTTCAATTTGAAATTGTAAAAGTTTTGAATAAAGAATTCCTATTCTTTGATTTTGATAGAAAGATATGCTCAATTTAGACAAATTGTATCTTTTGAGTGCAAGTTCTCCTAATCATAACATCCCTTTAAGAATTAATCATTTTTTCACGACTCACTTAAATCAATATAAAGACGGTTGTTCAAAAAGTTTTGACCCTTACCTTATAACGCCTCCAAGCTCAGAGGTAATTGATTTTTATTCTGTTCCTTATTAGCCTTTTCTAATCATCACATATTAATCATTTGTTCGGACATATGTTTCAATCACAATAAAACCATTAAATCTTGTTTGTGTCTGCAAAATAGTATCTTGAACAGTTTCCTTTATGTTTCTTGTAAATATTGAAATACACAATGAAATTGCAATCATAGATATCTCATTAACTGTAAAACCTAACTGGTGATTGTTAAAATCCCTACAATGGCATGCACCTTTGATTATCCATATCAAATATGTTTCAGAATTAGGCACCTCTGAGATAATGTCAGAACCATAATTGGAAATGTTGGCCATAAGAACCGCTTGTGCAGTCGAGAGATCATCACAATCAGAATCATAAGTATCAAGATCCTCAGTCTGGAAAGATCATTGTGAGGAATGATTGTTTAAGCTTGATCTGCCGGAATTCCTGGATCTGCAAGAAATGCGGTTGCTCCTCAAGCCAATATTTTCCAGCTTTAATGAGCCTTCTGCTAACTATGCTTTCTCCTTATACCATGCAGCATTCCTAGTCCTTACTGATGCATTGCCTAGCATATGTCCTTCACCTTGGCATGTTTGTATCATTTAACAACTCTAGCTTTGTCACTTGTTGTATTTCCCCTTGAAGAGTAGCATTGCCCTTATATGTTGTACCAGAATAATTTTGCCCTTGTCTCACATGAACTTGTTGCACTGTAACCTGACCATCTTGAATATTGGCTTGGTTTCTTGGATTAGAGGAAGTTCTGAGCTGATTATTGGTAAAAGGAAACCTTGAAGAAGCTGCAGCCGTTAGAAAGGCCATTGCTTAATTGAGACAAGCAATCGGATCATCTCCATGAGAAAATACAGGAATAGTAAAACTTGAGTCTCCAAATGGTGATTCAGTCATAAGTTGTGTAAATCTTGAGGTGATTGGATAATCAACTTGTGAATTACTTGTGAACAGTTGAGGGTTGAATGATTCATTTGAGACTGAAATGTATGTGGATGTGGAATGATGAATGATTGAATTGAGTTTGTGATGGAAAATGAGAATGATAATGTTGATTTGGTTAATTGTATCCATGTTGTGATGGTGAAAACTATTGTTGAAGTTGAGGATTGTTGTAATAAGACTGATAAGTGTTGAAGTGAGGTGGTGTCATCTACTGATTTGCAACGAATACAAGTGGATCTTGATTGCGTTCATGCATAATGTGGACTTCATTTACATGGAGTTCGTGTTGTTCAAGATATGCATGAAAGTTGATCATTGAACCTTTGCTATGATCCCTTTGAAATGAACTTTGATATGACTTTGCTTTGAACCCTTCAGTTTGAGACCCGAGCCACTATTTGTTTCCTAGCCATGAAGGTAACATGGCCGTGTCATTGATGCACCTTTGGCATGACTCATGTGTGGGTGAGTGATTTCTCACACCGTCCCCCATTTGATATTATATGCGCATTATGAAGATTATTATTTGTTTAAGGGGCGTATGGATGCATCCTAGATTTGTTTTGTATTCGATGGATTATGACATTATGATATATGTATATTTGGTGACTGATGTTTGGGTGCATTCCACGTCTTTCACAATTTTGGAGCTCGCGACTCCATGGTTACTATGATATGATTTGTTTGGGCTTGGTAATTGGACTTGATTTGATTTTCTGATTCATCTTACCTTACACTATGAATTGACTTCTGATTTGTCTTACCTTATATTTGTATTCCTTTGATCATGTCTTGTGATATCCTTTGTACCTTATATCGTATCCTTTGATTTTCCGTTATCTTTTTGCGTTCGATTATATATATATGTTCACTGGGCTTTGTAAGCTCAGCCGCACTTTCTTTTCCTGCGGCAGGTATCTAAGCTAGGAGCTAGGGTTGCTTTCGGGATATGAGTGCTGAGTGTGGACTTACCCTAGAGATCTTAGTTTTGATATATGATTTGTTACTTTTCGAGACCTTCGTTATTTCGGTTATTTCGTTTGGATATGTCTGTCTTTTAAGAACTTATGTACCTTAAGTCATGTTGACTTATTTTCCTTTGGTTATTTATTTAAGACTTCCGCTGTTTATGCTTGTGTTATGATTATGTATGCCTTTGATGTCACACCATATTTGTAATACTTCTACCCTTTAGGGTCGGGGCGTTACAATTTATGGTATCAGAGCTGCCAGGTTAATCATGACGAGGTCTTATGACCTTAGAGCTTAGGCTATGACCTGTGAGGATTGGGTAGACATTAGGTTCCTTCTGCGTAACTCTCTTCCGTAACCTATCTTGTTTTCGTTTGCTAATCGTTTTCTCGATCGTTCAGATGGTGACTACCCGTAGAAACTCGGATGACGATGTTCCTAACTTCGAGGCCATGATTACTGCTGCTGTGGCCAATGCTCTCCCTAACCTTACGGCTGCTTTGAGAACTCAGATCACCAATGACATCAGGAATGGTGCTGGACCTTCAGGTGGTGGTGGTGGTGATGCTATACCCCAAGGGATTCATGTTTGGATCGAAAGGTTTACTAAGTTAAAGCCGCTTGCGTTTCGGTCTGCTGCCACTCCTGCCGAGGCAGAAGACTGGATTACGCATATGGAGAAGTTATTTCAAGTTTTGGGTTGTCCCGACAACTTCAAGACTCGTCTTGCTGCGTTTAAACTAGAGGGTGATGCACTGAGCTGGTGGAAAGCTCATTTGCGTACTCAGGTTGGAGGTTAACATAACACGATCTCCAACTTAGAATTCTAAAGGCTTTCGCCTTATATTGGCATAACCCCTTTGCCGATCTCTTGCAGCTTGCAAGCGTTGTCAGATTTGTATTATCTTTTTGGTGGTTCCATGGATTATCTCTGGTCCCGTGAGTTGGACATCTCCAACTTCAGCCCAGCAGACAGGTGATCGACACTTTCGACCATAAAGTGCCTCAAATGATGCCGCCTTAATACTGGCATGGTATAACACCTTGTATTTTCAAGTCATTGACGACGTCGATAAATCCGCAATGTACCTTTTGTAATGTACGTGTTTACTTTAAAGCACAAGCGATAGGTTAAATCGCATACGCCAAATATTATCGTTTAATGTAAACGGGCATCAAACCATCAAACGTTTACATCAATCATGTGTTATATAATTATTTTAATGATAATTATGGTCGTCGTTCATTTATTTTATTGGTTACGTAAGTTAAATACGTTTATCGATAAATGTACGTTTAAGCGTAACCGGAAGCACGTTAATTTATTAACGCTTCAACAAACACCCTCGATTTTACCCAATAGCTAAAGATTATTTAAAATTTAGCTAAATAAAGGTTACTTACACTTTGTATACTAGGAAGTAAATCAATGCACAAATTCATGCAAGATGGCAACTCTTAAATAATAGTTATAAGTTGTAACTTTTAAATATGACTTCATGTATATTGTTAACTAGTAAAAATTCATCTAGAAGGTATTCCCCCCCTTAAATCACACGGCACAACATCAATGAGTTAATAAAAGAAATTATTTTACTAGCAACTTGGTCAAGAGTACTTCACATTGCATTTAAACCTAGCCATCCCTTGTTTCCTTGACCAACAACTTTCCTTAAGACATGGATTATGTCTTGTTGAATACTATTGCTACTTTCCTTGACCAAGACTTATTATATGTACAAGTAACTAGCAAGAATAACACATACATGCATAAACACTTGGTAGCCCTCCCCCAACCGCCCCCCCCCCCCCCCCTCACCCCCCCCCCCGCCCCCCCCCCCCCCCCCCCCCCCCCCCGCACCCCCCCCCTCCCCCGCCCCCCCCCCCCCCCCGGCCCCCCCCCCCCCCCCCCCCCCCCCCCCCCCACCCCCCCCACCACCCCCCCCCCCCTCCCCCGCAAAAATCACAAAACTCCCTCTCTTGCTCTCTACCATCCCACGGCAAGAAACAAAGACCAAAACAAATCCATACCAAATTTTATTCAACCTATACCCTTCTATACACATCCATCCTAAGATGTTCTAAGGTGTTTCCAACCATTGAATCACCATTTACAAGTAATAATCAAGAAAAGGAAAGATTAGGGTTTTCTAAACCTAATCTAGGGTTTCATCTTGCAAGCTTTGGTTTTGTGACTAAACAAGGGTTTATCACTTATTTGTCACCATCATCATTCATCATAAGGTCTACTTTAAACCTTTATGCTTTCATTTTATGAGTTTTTATGTATATGATGTGCTATGTAGTGAAATCACCACTTAAGGTTTTTAAACATGTAAAATGGAGTTTTTACTTGTTGTTATCATATTGTACACTTTTATATATCTTATGATGTTAATGACATCATGTTAAAATGGAAACATAAGTGATTTACACTCTTGGTTAAGCATAAAAGTAATTATGTATTAATTAGGGTTTTTGAAGTTACATAATATATTACAAGTAAAAGAAAGGCAAATTGACCTTAGTGAATATTGATTAGTGGACTTTTAAAATCGAGTTAGCTTGAACACTAAAATAAAGTTATGTTGGAAGAAATACACTTGTACACACTTGATTTATGTATAAAAATGATTATGGACAAAACTAGTAAATTAGGGTCACTTAAGTAAAGTTATGGTTTTTAATTTTATTATGGAGATTTTGTGTAATCGTGGTAACATGGACATATGAGGACTATTAATGGACCAACAATTTGGACTCTAATATATGGATGATATATAACTTATATGAAATATAAGACATATGGTGGGTTACAAAATGGAAGAGTATGAAAACAAAGATTAAAAATGAACTTAAGAGAATCACCACAACATTCTGTCCAAAATCCTAATATTTACCTATTTATTTTATGTTTTTATAAGATAATACATTTCACGACGATTCCAAAAAGGTAAGAAACTTGTCAAACGGATTAATAACGAAAAAGTTACGTAAAAACAGTATACGTTAATAAAACGATTTTATAAAAATAACTTATATAAAAAATAATATCAAACAGCAAGTTTGATATTTTTAACAAATAATACATATTTTTAGGATTCAAAAATGATAAGAATCGTAATTTTTCAATTAATAACGAACGAGTTATGAATTTCGCGAGTTTACGACAATTAATACTTTTATAAAACTATTTTTATAAAAGTTACTATTCATGACAGAAAGTTATATTTTTGTAAACCTTATAAATTGATAGGATTTTCAATAACGAGAACGTCCTTGAAAGAATCGTTAAAAACGGAGCTATAACGAATAAAATACGACATTTACGGGTTTTACGACAACAAATACGATTTAAATAAAACTTACATCTGATGTGAACAGTAAAAGTTACTGTTCACCAGAGGGTCAAAATATGGAAAATGTCAAATTATGATAACTCGTCTTAATACGAAAAGATGGGCATAAGAAACGCAAGAAACGGATTAAAAACGTGAAAGTTATGACGATTTTACCAAAAGTATGTTTATAAACATTTTAATTTTATAAACATGTTTTCACTTAAACATTTAGATGGTGATTAGCTATATAGACTTATGCATGGTAGGAGTGCTTAATGTGATTAGTGCTTATATGACCTTAATTTAATTAGGTTGCATTTGATCAATTCGCGTGGCGCGTTATTTGTGAAATACTTGGCATTACTCACTCAAGGTGAGTTCATAGCCCCACGTTCTACATGTTTTTGTTTTATAAAGTTTTGGTTAAAAAACATCAATGCTTACAATTGGACACAAGTGGTTAAGATTCAAGGTTTATTGATTACGTGTTGCCTAAATTGATAACCCAAATCTGATCCCATTATCAAGAACTTCAATCTCGAGATTTGTGAGGCGGTTTAAATGGAAATAAAAATATTTTTGGATTTTTATATTTTTATAAGAACGAAAATAAACTTCCCGAAGAAAGGATCTTCAAGGCTCGAACACGAACAATCCCGTAAAAATCGCTACACCTCTCCCCGGCAGCGGCGCCAAAAATTGATCCGAACCGAACTAACACGTATAAAATATATAATATATATAAATACGTACTAATAAGGAGGATAATCAATAATAGTATAGTGAGTATTTTCCGTCGGGTTCAAGAAATTCACTTTTAACCAAAGTGAAATCTCAAAAACCTCCCGGGTCGTTTCCTCGGCGAGAAGTGAATGGAAATCTACGTTCAAGTTGTAAATCGAGCTTGATTATCACAAAAGTTTTTGGGTTTGGTTTTCTAAATCTACTAAACGTGAAAGCATATAAAAGGGAAACTAAACTTTTGGATTTAAACTATTTTTAAACTAAAATTAATTTAAAGATTAAAAACTACAAGATTATACTAAGATTGATATAAAGGATATAAATGACGAAAATGCTTGCTAAGTGACGTGAAATGTTCATTAAGTGCGGGTTTAGGTTTAACGAATTAAAATCCTTCGAAAACAAATTTTAAGAAATTAAATGACAAGTAAAGTAAAATGCTTTTTAAAATAAAATAAATGACAAGTATTTAAATTGCATTAAAAATAAATGACGGTATTTAAATTGGAAAATTCTAATGACTATTAATTTTTTAAACCTTTTTAAACCCGCACCTAAATTCCAAATCACTAATCACTTAGCAAGCACAAATGAACTACTCACTAATCATAACAAATAAACTAGCAACAATCATAAGATCAAACATAAACATTTTAAGCTAATAATTCTAAACTACTAGTATTAAAAAGGGAAAAAGGGTAACCGAATGAAGAACCGCAATGATATAAAACCACCCGATCTTACAAACTTAATAAACAAATAAGTTTATCACTTTAAAGCTTTTACTTTACTAATTAGCTAATAAAGGTGTCAACTTTATCCACTAATTATTTTCATAAAAACTATAAAGATCAAAACCTTATTTATTTATCAACCTTATAAGACCCTTAAGCTCCGGCCTTAGATGTAGAAGGATGGAATAAGAAATAAGACATGAAAAGTTAGAACAAAATAAGCTAATAAAAAGATGAAAACTTTAGATCTAAATCCACCCGAAACTAAGGTGTTCAATCAAGTGAACTCGGATCGGGTATATTTAAGGATTTAGATCTAAGAAAAATAAGCTAGAATTAAAAAAAACAACAATTTTATGCTAGAAAATAAGCTAAAATATAAGATCTATTATTTTTAGATCTAATCCACCCGAAACTAAGGTGTTCAATCAAGTGAACAAGAGACGGGTATATTTAAGGATTAGATCTAAAAACAATAAGCTAGAAAAATAAGCACTCGAAAATAAGCTAAAATAAGCTCACTCGAAAAGCTCTAAATCAAAAACAATATAAAATAAGCTAGTCTAAATAAGCTATTAAAGAAGCTTATTAGAATATAAGCTTAAGAGATCGGATCCAAAAATAAGCTATAAGCATGAGCTTATTTAGAAATAAGCAAAAGAAGATGAGTAGAAAATAAGCATGAGAAAATAAGCATCAAGAAATAATAAGCATTAAATAAAAACCAACCTTAAATATCTTCATTAATAAGCTCAAAAAATCTTGATTACAATAAGCTAAATAAGCTTTAAAAGCTTTTACAATAAGCTAAATACTAAACTATACTACTCCTAACCTATACTACTAATTTAATAAACTAAATCTCACTCTAAATTCTCTCTCTAAAATCTCCTAAAATCTAACACACCAAATTCTAACACCAAATGAGCTGATGCGTGTAGTATTTATAACCCCAAGTAGGTGAGGGCAATTTCGTCTTTTTAGGTACACAGCCACTCATAATCCAGATCTGGGGGGTATTTTGGTCATTTTGCACTCCACCAACCACCTCATTATTGCACACGCCTACCTCGTACTGACACACGCCAGTGCCCTGATTGGTCCAGCCGTCACCTGAATAGTACCTCGTACTGACGTGTACTGACACCTCGGACTGCTACAGTACCTCGTACTGACGCTCTGCCACCTCGTACTGCTACAGTACCTCGTACCTGCACATCTGACACCAATCTTTAGAAGCGCCACGTGTCACCACCTGATTGGTGCCACGTGGCATTTTCACTCTTCACCCACCGTTGGTCAACCGCCGGTCAACCGCCGTCGGACCACCGGTCAACGGTGGTCAACGACGGTCAACACCGCCGGACCACCGGTCAACGGCGGCGGTCAACGACGGTCAACGGTGGCGGACCACCGTTGACCACCGCCGAACCACCGCCGGACCACCGGTCAACGGTGGTTGACGGCCGGTCAAGCGGGTCAACAGTTGGGCCGGGTCAGGGTATGGGCCGGGTCGAGTCGGGAGTTGGGCCGGGTCTGGTCGGGTCATGGGCCGGGTCAGGTTCGGGTCGTGGGCCGGGTCTGGGTCGGGTCGTGGGTCGGGTCGGGTCGTGAGGAAATAAATCCCTCACCCATGTTTCGAACTTGGGACCTCAGCTATAGAAGCATATGGCTCTAGCCGGTGGGCTAGAGCATAGCTTTAATTATATAATGCAAAATTTTATATAAGACCCTATTTTAACTTGGTTTGGGTTATTTATAACTAAAGGTTCAAACAGGGACGAAAAAGGTTCAAAATAAAAAGGTTTAAATATAAAAGGCCGGTACCGTTGGACTCGATTTTTCGTGCTCTTTCCAATGGTGTGATCGAGGAATTTTCACGACTTCGTTTCGACCTTGATAAATGGGAAACCGTCGTCGAAAGTCACCCGAAAATTACCGTTTTTGCTTCATTTTCAATCCTTTTTACCTGTAAGACATAAAAACACAATACAAACATATTTGCAACATAATTATCTATATTTTAGTGTTTTTAGTCCTTTTATAGTGTTTTACGGGGTACAAAATATGTATATTTTAGCCAATATCATATTCATACACGTCAAGCTTCAGTGTCATGAGCTTAGAGCAACGTAATTACATTTTTATATTGATTTTCTGCAACTGTGCATTATCATACACTTGGGAAATCTTGTGGTCTTACAATATATGATTTATCAAACCTATGAATTCACCAACATTATGTGACATTTTAAAGTCAATGTTTTTCAGGGGATCAGTAAGCAAGAGTACAAGGGAATACACTGGTGTTTTTGATTGGGATATCATGCATTAAAGGATTTTGAGCATACATTTTGTATAACTGTATGTTGATAGAAATCTTTGTACTTTGAACAAGTTGGAACAAGTGAAGCATCGCTTATGTAACAAATACTTTTTTAAAATCCAATGTAATCCCTTTTTTTTAAAACGACTTTTTGGTCTTTCAATATACATCTTTTGTTATTGATATGAGAGTAAACTCCACAGATTCTTATACCCGCTGCGACCCAATTTGGGGGTGTTACAAATTGTATCAAGACCAAGGATAACGGAAGAGAACCAGTCAAATGTTTTTTGCTGACTAATAACCGTTATTCAAAAGTTGTTTTATAACAAGGGATTTACACGGTACATACATAAGTGCATACAATCATCATACACTACTTGTGCATAGTGTTTGGACTAGTATGCATTCAAATTATGATAAACATGGTTATGAATATAAAATGTAATTACTATAAGAGTCTTATATTAAATACTAATATAAGCTATTTTGAATTTTCAGATTCAGTCATGTCAGATTCGGATGAATCAGGGGTTACACACACGGAGGTTTCCAGCCCATTTGAGGATCTATCAGACATAGGATCACCGAGAGCCGATGATCACGAGTTCCTTGAGCTACCTTACATGCCAGAGGACCCATACTTGGAGGCCGCTCTTCAGGCACCACCCTCTCCAGATTACGTGCCTGGCCCTGAGGAGCCAGAGCAGGCACCACCTTCGCCAGATTATGTTCCAGGTCCAGAGCATGCTGATGATGAGATCGTTGCTGAGGATCAGCCGTATGCTGAGGATGCCTCACCCACTGCACAGTCACCTGATTATGTTCCAGATACTGATCCAGAGGCAGATCCGGAGGAGGATGACGATGAGGACCCTGAGGAGGATCCTATCGACTATCCTGCTGATGGAGGAGATGACGGAGATGATGAGATGGACATCGAGGAGGATGAGGACGATGATATGGACATCGACGCCGATGAGGAGGATGAGGATGATGAGATGGATGTTGAGGTTGACGAGGAGGCGGAGGAGGAGCACTCAGCTCCTGCCTACCCTGTAGTTGTTGCTTTACCAGCTATTGCCCCGTCTGCAGAGGAGACTGAGCCATTTGAGACTGATGAGTCTGCGGCCACACCACCACCTCACCCTGCATATCGTATGACAGCTAGGATTACTATTCCAGAGCCATTACCTGTACCAGCATGGTCTGATTCTGAGGTTGCCAGACTGCTTGCTATATCTTCCCCACCAGCATCACCACTATCTCCATGGTCTTCATCACCACCCCAGATTCCTTTCCCACTATCACCACCCTCACCTGTATTGACAGCACCACCTCCTAGTCCTATTCGTTCGTTGGGCTATCGAGCTGCCACGATTCGGATGAGAGCTGAGGCTGCAGCTACTTCCCATTCTCTACCATTACCACCACCCTTCATACTCTCCCCCACCAGACCAGATGCACCACCACCCATGCCCACATCAGCTCCTACTTCATTACCACCATTGTTGTTACCCTCTGCCAGTCATAGAGAGGATAGACCCGAGGTTAACCTACCACCTCGGAAGAGGTTAGGTATAGCTCTTGGTCCCAGTTATGAGGTAGGAGAGAGCTCCGCCGCTGCTGCTGCTAGACCAGCTGGAGGTCTTAGGGCAGATTACGGCTTTGTTGCCACTATGGACAGAGAGATCAGACGTGACCCAGAGAGATATGTTGGATATGGGATCACGGATTCATGGGATGAGATTGTTGAGACCCTACAGGGAGCTCCAGTTAGTACCGACACAGAGTTGGGTGCACACGTGAGAGATTTTGAGTCTATGGTTAGGCGAGACACAGATGAGATCTACACGATGTTGGACGACGAGCAGAGCCAGAGACAGTTATTGGCCAGTCGGGTCAATACGCTGTTTAGAGACAGACGTGGACATGCACATACACGTCTTTTGATGGAGACTGAGGCTAGGATGTCTAGAGAGGCTTGGGGAAAATCTATGGATGCGAGTGATCTTGCGCGTGCAGAGGTTATGTCACTACGCACCACAGTTCATGCACAGATGTCAGAGATCACAGAGTTACAGTCAGCGGACCGTAGTAGACGGAGAGCGATTTCAGATTTGCTAGAGACAGACCGCGGGAGGCGTGAGGAGATGAGAGAGTTGAGAGCTGCTGATCGTACTCGACAGCAGCAGATTATTCAGACATTGACTGTTATGCAGACACTACAGAGAGAGATGATTCCACTTCAGGGACTGGTCCACCTCACACTGCAGGAGCAGCGACAGCCTTACAGGGACAGGTGATGACATTGCGGGGGCAGGTTACTGTATTGCAGGGACAGCAGGGACCCGCTGGGGGTCCTGCACAGCCAGGGCTACCAGAGGACACTGGCAACAGTTCTTAGATTAGACTTTGTTATGGCTAGTCATTTTGTATACAGCCTACTAAGTATTACGGGTTTAACCGTATAAGGCTTAGGTTATATATGTTTTAAGTTTGAGAACCTAACATTATGATAATTTTGATATCAAGGAACAAGTCATGTATGTTTTTCCAGTTATATATGGAATGGTGGTATATGTCATGTTTAAAAATCGAATTGTGATGGAATGAATGTCGATTTGTTATAACATTATTAATGCCATTCAATTGTACATATCACTGTGGGTATGTGATCACACTTAAGTTATCATGGATATGTCAATGTCGTGGATAATATCTAAAATAAACTACCGGTTTATTGTATTTTCTTATTATTGAAGAAAAAGGCACTAAAAGAGCCACGAGGTCCAACACGGGCCCACGACAACAACCAACCCCAACAGCAACCCCAACCACAAATTACACTAATTGCCCACTCCACGCAATGATTAATCGAATGTGTCAGTGCCTGCTCTAGCCGCACGAGTACACAAACAGTGAATAACACTAAAGCCATTCTTCGAACGGGTGTCATTGGACTGAACTGCATATGCTGAGAGGTGGGGGCAGTATACTTACCAGGATTTCAAGAGTGCAAACCTCTCGTACTTCAAAGGCACCGAGGGAGTTGATGAGTTAACCCAAAGGTTTGAAAGAATGGAGACCTGTCTTCGAATAAGCAACTGCTCGTGAAAAGCCACAAATCAATTTGCTACTTTTACCCTTTATAGCAGTTGCACTAACATTGAGGAATTCCCCATGTTGACTGTTACTCATTGAGTTGCATACTCGATGACTTGGGTGGACCTAAAGAAGAAGATGACTGATAAGTATTGTCCACGAAACGAAATGAAGAAGCTAGAGGCTGAGTTGTGGAACTTGAAGGTGATAGGTACTGATGTGGTCAAATACAACCAACGTTTTCAAGAGCTAGCACTACTGTGTGTTAGAATGTTCCTGAGGAGCAGATAAAATTAAAAGATAAAGACGGATGGATTACCCGACAATATCCATGAAACATTGTTGCTTCAAAGCCAAAGACCATGCAGAGGCCAATCGAAAGTGGCCACAGAATTGATGGAGCAAGAAGTCAGTACCATTGCAGAGAGACAAGCAGAAAACAAGATGAGTAAGAAATACAACTTCCAGAAACAACAGAACCAACAACAACAACAAAACAAGAGACAAAACACGGCAGGCATTACACCGCTGGATCGGGAGATAGAAACCATAATGGAAGGGATCTAGACCCCTATGCCCAAAATGCAAAATACCACCATGATGGTCCGTGGCTCCAAAGTGCTATAAATGCAAATAGTACGGTCACCTCGGGACGTGACAGTGAGGAGTACGGGAAATGTCAACAACAATAACAACCAGAAGGGCACCGGATCGGGTCAAAAACCTACTTGTTTTGAGTGTGGAGCTCAGGGACACTTCAGAAAGGAATGTCCAAGGCTGAAGAACAACAAAGGCAACCGTGGTAATCAAGCTGGAAATGACAGGGCTCCAGCAAAGGTGTATGTAGTTGGAAATGCGGGGGCAAATCCAGATAACGTCGTTGCGGGTACGTTTCTTCTAAACAACCGCTATGCTTATATCTTGTTTGATACGGGTGCCGATCGAAGTTTTGTGTCTACTACATTTAGCTCCCAAATTGACATCACACCATCCACCCTAGACCACTATTATGATGTCGAACTAGCCGACGGAGATAATCGGTTAAACACTATACTTAAGGTTCACATAAACTACCTAAACCACCAAATTCAACAGAAACTTAATGCCTGATAGAACTTTGTATTTGGATGCTATAATCGGTATGGATTGGGTTTTGGCGAAGCACCAAGCGTTCATTGCGTGTGCGAGAGATTGTTTGCATCCCTGAAAAAATAAAACCTTGATACATAACACGGTGATTGAAGTACCCAGATGGAATATTGTGACGCATTACACATCATTATTACTTGCACTAAAACGCAGAAGTACATGAAATAGGGGTTCCTATCTTTTCTGGCACATGTCACTACAAAAGAGATTGAAGACAAGTCGGGAGAGGAGCAACTTTGAGACTGTACCCATCGTTCAATGACTTTCCTGTAAGTATGTCCTGAAGACTTGTCTGGTCTTCCACTGACTCCGACAAAGTGGATTTCAATTGAATTTGTACCTGGTTGCCGCACCAGTAGCCGGGCACCTTATCGATTGGTGCCTTCCGAAATGAAGGAGTTATCTAGGCAACTGAAGGAGCTATCCGGACAAAGGATTTATAAGGCCCAGTATTCCTTGCCTGGGGAGCTCCGTCTTGTTTGTCAAGAATAAGGACGGTTCATTCGATGTCATGATTACCGGGAACTGAATAAATTAACGGTGAAGAACCGTTATCCGCTCCCAAGAATTGATGACCTATTTGATCAGCTCCAAGGATCAAGTGTCTACTCGAAGATTGACTTAAGGTCAGGATATCACCAATTGAGGGTTCGAGAAGAAGACATTCCGAAGACTGCCTTCAGAACTCGTTACGGCCATTACGAATTTCAAGTTATGCCGTTTGGTTTGACAAACGCACCTGCCGTATCAGAACCTTATGAATCGTGAGTTTGCAAACATATCTGGATAAATTTGTGATTGTCTTTATTGATGATATTTTGATCTATTCAAGAACAAGAAGAGCATGAAGAGCATCTGAAGATAATGTTGGTGAGTTGTTAAGAAAGAGAATTGTATGCAAATTTTCCAAATGTGAATTTTGGACTTCCAAAGGTACAGTTCTAGGTCACGGTGATCGATAGTGCAGAAATTCATGTGGATCCAGCCAAGATTAATCCATTAAGATAGGACATCTCCTAAGTCACCAACGATATTCGTCAATTCTTAGGTCTAGGCTGGATACTAATCGAAGATTATCGAAGGGTTTCTAAGATCACCAAACCTATGACCAAGCTCACCCAAAAAAGGTTAAGTTTTGAATGGGGGCGATAAACAAGAATCAGCTTTTCAACTGTTGAAGCAAAAGTTGTGCAGTGCACCAATCCTTGCATTACCGGGAAGGAAGCGAAGAACTCATCGCATACTGTCGACGCTTCAAAGAAAAGGTTAAGGCGCTGTTTAATGCAAAGAAGAAAGGATATTTCTTAGCATCACAGCCAGTAAAAATTCATGAGAAAAACACACGACTCATGATTAAGAACTCGGTTCATTGGTGTTCGCTCTCAAGATCTGGAGACATTATTTATATGAACGTAAGTGTACGGGTGTTTCATCGATCACAAGAGTTTGCAAACACATCTTAGATCAAAAAGAGTTTGAACATGAGGCAACGCCGATGGTTAGAGATTTGCTAAGTATGATTACGATTGCGATATCGTTATCACCCTGGGAAAGCAAATGTCGTTGCTGATGCTTTAAACAGGAAAGAACGAGACCACCGCAAAGAGTTCGAGCCTTGGTTATTGACTATTAGTTTGGACCTTCCAAACAGAGCATAAATGCTCAGAACCGAAGCGCGAAAAACCGAGAACATTAAGAGTGAAACGTTGGGGGAATGAAGTTTGAAAATGGCTAAATTCCAGGAAGCTATTAGAGAACAAAGTTGAACACGTGCGGAAGGAACCCTGTGCTCAATGGCAGGATTTGGTTTACCTTGTATGGCGTTTTGCGAACTGTGATCATCGCACGAATCCCATAAATCCAAAAATACTCTAGTTCATACGGGTTCTGACCAAAATGTACCAAGACATAAGAAGTTTATATTTGGTGGCCCAACAAGAAAGCCGACATAGCCACTATGTTACAAGTGGTTTGACCATGCTAGGTCAAGGCTGAACACAAAGGCCACCCGGATTGTGGTACAGACTCTAAGAAACCCTGAATGGAAGTTGAAATAACATCACCAAGGATTTTGTCACGAAGCTTCCTAAAACGTTCTCAATGCTATGATAACAAATTGGGTGATCGTTGACCGATCTCACAAAGTGTCTGCGATCTTCCACACCAGAGAGAGACCGATCCTATGGATAAACTTGCAAGAATATACTTAAAAGGAAGTGGTCACGAGGCATGGGATACCCGTCTCAATCATTAGCGATCGTGACCCGAGAAATCTCATCTAATTTCTGGAGGTCACTTCAAGAGGCTTTGGGTTAAAAAACATGGATATGAGTACTGCGTACCATCCCCCAAACAGACGGGCAAAGCGAGAGGACAATTCAAACTCTTGAGGATATGCTACGTGCCTGTGCGATCCGACTTTGGAAAGGGTTAGGGTTAACCATTGTGCCATTAGTCGAGTTCATCATATAACAATATTCTATCATCGCTACCAGTCAAGCCGCACCATTTATGAAGCACTTTTTATGGTCGAAAGGTACTCCTCACTTTGTTGGACTGAAGTTGGAGAAGCTCAAATACTCGGTCCAGAACTGATCCAAGAAACCACTGAGAAAATCATCCAGATCAAGCAAAGGATGCAAGCTGCTCGTGACCGACAGAAGAGTTACGCTGACTTGAAGCGTAAACCGATGGAATTCCAAGTTGGGGACAAGGTCATGCTTAAGGTCTCGCCTTGGAAAGGGGTCGTACGTTTTGGCAAACGGGGGAAGTTGAACCCTAGGTATGTTGGACCTTTTAAGGTGATAGAAAAGGTTGGAGAAGTTGCTTACAAGCTTGAACTTCCAGAAGAATTGAGCAGAGTCCATAATACGTTTCATGTATCTAACCTGAAGAAGTGTCATGCCGACGAACCTTTAGCCGTTCCGTTGGATGGACTTAATTTGGACGACAAACTCCATTTTGTTGAGGAACCGGTAGAAATAGTGGACCGAGAAGTTAAACGGTTGAAGAGAAGTCGGATCCCATTGGTCAAAGTTCGATGGAACTCCAAGAGAGGTCCTGAGTATACGTGGGAGCGTGAAGACCAATTCAAGAAGAAATATCCACACCTCTTCGCCAAGATCACACCGTCGTCAAGTGCTGCATTGTGAGCCTTGAGGACAAGGCTCGTTTAACGGGGGAAGTCTATAACACCCTGTGTTTTCAAGTCTTTGACGACGTCAATAAATGTACTATTTATTTTTAGTGTTGTACGCATTTGCTTGAAATTGTAAACGTTAAGTTAAATCGCGTACGCCAAAAATTAGCGTTCAATGTAAACGGGCATCAAACAATTAAATGTTTACATCAAGCAAGGGTTATATAATTATTTTGAGGATAATTATTAACTTTGTTCATTTTATTTTTATCGGATACGTAAAGTGTATACGTTTCGCGATAAAATGCGTTTAGGCACTCCCGGAACCACAAAAACTTTTCTACGCTTCAACAAATACCCACGTTTATACCCAATACCCAAAATTTAGTCAATATTATCATACATAAGCTCTTAAAACCGGATATAGAGAGAAAAGAACAAGAAATGCAAGTTGAGAACACATTTCCATGTTTTCATGGGATGTTCTCAACTATTTGAGGACATACACCATCCCTACCATGCCTTGACCAATGACTTGTGACCTGACCATCCCTAGGACTTCCGTATATGTTCACCTATGAATGGTCTTGCAAAGTTTTTACTTATACTGTTGCATAAATGAGAATACATACATCACCAACACTTAGACAAATCAAACCAAAAACCTCTCCTTTTTGCCCATATATGCTACGGCATACATTCACCTCCCAACCAAACCCATACAAATTTTTCTACAATCCATACACTTCTATATACACATATTCTAAGATGTACTAAGGCATTTGCAAGCATTGGTTAACCATATTCAAGTAATAATCAAGAAAAAGGAAGCTAGGGTTTAGTGAAGGAAAGCTAGGGTTTATTAAGTGCAAGCTTGGTTTTTGTGGCTAAACAAGGGTTTAGTACTTATACATCATCATAATCATTCTTCATAAGGTCCATTTAAACTCTTTATGTTGCTATAACTTTCATTATTATGCATATGATATTTCTATTTAGCTTAAATCACCATTTAGGTTTTATTCATGAAAATGAAGTTTATATTTGAAATGATCATTTTACACACTTATATATATATTGTGTGATTACTTACATCATGTTAAAAAGGATGAGAAAATGTTGTATCATATGGTTTTGGTGTAAACATGATTATGGATTAATTAGGGTTTTCATAACTTCATAATATGTTTCAACTTAAAGAAATACATAAGACATGTAAAATATTGATTATGGACCTTTTAATCATGTTATTAGAACACTAAAATAAGTCCTATGGAAAGAAATACACTGTACCCACTTGGTTATTTATAAAAATGATTAATGAACAAAACTAGTAAAATAAAGATATTTGCTAATAAAGTTATAATTTTAAGTATTATCATGGATTAGTTAACCTTGGTAACTTGGACACAAAGTACTAATTATGTACAATTAAGTGATAATATAACGGATGATATATAATATACAAGATATATGAGACTTGTGGTAAAATACAAAAGTGGTAAAGTATAAAGAAAAGATCAAAAATGGACTTAACAAACAAGCATAAACATTCTGTCCCAAATCCGAATTTTTACATACTCATTTTATATTTTTATAAGATAATACATTTCTCGACGATTCCGAAAAAGTAAGAAACTTGTTAAACGGATTAATAACGAAAAAGTTACGTTAAAAACAAGTTATACGTTAATAAATGAAGTCGTAAGTAAATTTTTTATAAAAACATTTTTATAAAAATTACAAACAGCAAGGGTTAGTATTTTTAATAAATAATACACATTTTTAGGATTCCAAAATGATAAGAATCGTAATTTTTCAATTAATAACGAACGAGTTATGAATTTCGCGAGTTTACGACAAATAATACTTTTATAAAACTATTTTTATAAAAGTTACTATTCATGACAGAAAGTTATATTTTTGTAAACCTCATAAAAATATAGAACTTTCAAATACGAGAACGTCCTCGAAAGAATCATTAAAAACGGAGCTATAACGAATAAAATACGACATTTACGGGTTTTACGACGACAAATACGAATTTTATAAAACTCATGTCTGTCATGAACAGTAAAAGTTACTGTTCATCAGGGGATAAAATTTATGAAAATGTCAAATATCGATAACCCGTCTTAATACGAAAAGATGGACATAAGAAACGCGAGAATCGGGCTTAAAACGCGAAAGTTACGCCAGTTTTACTAAACGGTAATTATAAACGTTTTAGCGTATTAAACATAATTTTACCAAAACCATTAGTTGGTGATTGAGCTATATAGAATGTTATGTGGTTATCAAAGTACTATATTACTAGGGAGTTTCATAATGAGGCCTCTTCGGATGGCGTTTCGACGAGTTGTTGGATTTACGATTTAAAGTGTCCTAACTCCTCGAACGTCATGTCATGACCTCTTTAATTATGATAGCCCGAACGATAGTACGATGTAACAACTATTAGATTATATTCAATGTTGTTAGACTAAGTACTCGGTACTTATACGACCTTAATTTAAATAGGTTGCATCTGACGATTTGCGTGACGCATTATCGGTGATATTTGGATTATCAGAACTCAAGGTGAGTTCATAGCCCCACGTTTTACATGCTTTTGTTTTACAAAGTTTTTGGGGTGAAAAACATGCGATGTTTTACAACTGGACACAAGTGGTTAAGTTTCATGTTATGATTACGTGTTGCCTAAGTAGCGATAACCCATATCTGAGCCCATTATCATGAACTGTTAATTGTGAGCGCGAATGTTATTAATAGATCTATTGGGTTTGACAACCCCGTTCGGGTGATTAGCTATCACTGGACAAACGAACGTATACCATGTCGAATATAGGATGTTGCGGGTTAGAACATCACCACGGGCAATGTAGGCCATTAATTTGGTATTCATACACGTCGAGCTTCAGTGTCATGAGCTTAGAGCAACGTAATTACATTTATATGATGTCTGCATTTGTTGCATTATCATACACTTGGGAAATCTTGTGGTCCTACAATATATGATTTATCAAACCTATGAATTCACCAACATTTTTGTTGACGTTTTAAAGTAATGTTTTTCAGGGGATCAATAAGCACAAGGTGCGATGGATACATTGGTGGTTTTGATTTGGATGTCTTGCATTAAAGATTTTGTCGCATTTCATTTTGTTATCTGTTATGGCTGAAAATCTTTTGTATTTGATTAAGTGAACAAGTTAAGCACGGGCTTATGTAAAGAACTACATGTTAAATCCAATGTATCGTTTTCAAACGACTTTTTGGTCGTTCTATATATCTCTTGTGTTGTTGATCCATAAAGTAACACGCCCCGGACCCATATTCCGCTGCGACCCAATTTGGGGGTGTTACATATTTTGACGTCCATCTGGTATACGGTAAATGATTTGTGTGCAGCGTACGCAATGAACAACCGGACAGCCTCCAACCGAGCAACTGGTGCAAATGACTCTTCAAAATCAATTCCTTCCTTTTGAGCATATCCCTTAGCTACAAGACGAGATTTGTTGCGAATAACAGTATTTTCCTCATCACGTTTGTTTTTCCAGAGCCACTTCATGTTAATGACATTTTACAAAGTGGTCTGTCGACTAATTCCCATACATCTAATCGATCAAACTGATGAAGTTCTTCCTGCATTGATTCAATCCATGCAGAATCAGCCATGGCTTCTTTGATGTTCTTTGGTTCGGTTCGACTCACGGTGAGTGCGAACATACACATCTCGCCATCTGTTTCTAGCTGACGTCTTGTTCTAATTGATTGAGAAGGATTTCCAATGACTTGTTCTAATGGATGACAAGTATGCATGTTTGACGAATCAACATGATGAGACAATGTCTCCCCTTGTTCTTGTACCGGTGTACTAAAGATGTTGATAAATTCATCTTCGTCAAATTGTGCATTTTCGGTATTGGTTTCTGCTTGAATAATGTTCTCAGGTGCAGTGACAGTTGGTACTTGAGTTGGAGTTTGATGTGTTGATTTGCTTGAATGTGCAATGAGTTATCTGCAACATCGATAGTTGTACGAAGTGTGATATGAGTATGTTGTTGACGTTTATCGGATTATCAGCAACATGTATAGCGTAAGACTTTGACACAACATGTGAAGTTCCATTGAGTAAATTCACTAAACAACGGACTAATAGCAATATCCAACTCATTTGACGTTGTTTCTTTCTCAGCTACATGAGCACATTTTATTGACATGTGACCGGACTTAAAAGTCTTGTTCAAGTACCGTCGTCGAACATTGTGGATCCGGGGTCAGAACGACGTGATCTGACGGCCATGTGAGGCAATTCGTCTAAGTTAACATGAATTGTTCAACTATTATTCGTTGTTCACTGTTAAATACCTGTAAGCCTTTGAACTAGTAGAATACCCAACAAAAATACATGCATCACATTTTCCCCATTTTATCAAGATTTCACCATCTCTGACGATGTAGTAAAGAGAACTCAAAGATGTGAAAAGAACTACCTGACGATTTCCGAGCATTGATGATATGGTAATTTGTTTTCTCATGTCGAAGAATACAAGAGAACGGTTTTGAGTAAAACATCTGTTGCAATACTTCAGCTCATAAGAACATAGGAACTTAGCGCGCTTACATTAATTCGAGCAGCCTCAACAAGAATACGGTTCCATCTTTCGACAATGCCGTTTTGTTCAGGTGGTTCGGCAGTTGACGTTTCCCGTGTCTTATTCCTTCTTTTGCAAAGTATGCATGAAGAGTTTTATTAAGAATATCCGTGCTTTGTCAGTTCGAACTGTTAACTTAGCATTAAGTCCTCCTTGGACAAGTGTGGAGGAAATCAATAAGAACCCGGTGTTCATCTTTGGACCTCAGGAAGTGAGTCAAGGTATATTCGGGAGAAGTCTCACAATTACAGCGAAGCATATCTCTTTCTCATTAATGCTTTCTACCCGCATTGGACCACATAAGTCCATGTGTAGAAGTTGTAAGTCTTAGTGTGAAAAGACTTTCTTTTTGCTTTCCCCAACTCACAAGAAGAACACAGATGATCTTTGATGAATTTTAGCATTGGAAGGCCATTCACAATATTATTCTTAGAAAGCAAGTTGATGGTGTCGAAGTTTAAATGAGATAGACGACGATGCCATAACTATGCTTGAGACGATGTTGCTTTAGCCATTAAGCAAATTGGATTAGGAGTTGTTGAGTCTTACAAACTAATGGAATACAAATCTGTGCCACGAGAACCTGTGAGAAGATCATTTCCCTTCAAATCACGGATATAACATGTAGACTTCCGAAAAGCAACTTCCAAATCCGCATCACATAATTGACCAACAGAGAATAAATTGTGATTAAGCCCTTCGACGTAATAAACCCGTTTGATAGTAATCGTTCCTTGAACCAGATCTCCATAACCAAGAATAGGTGCAATTTGATCATTTCCAAACTTCACCGTTCCCAGAAATTTCTCCACAAAATTAGTTAGAAGTTTGAGATTTCCGGTCATGTGCTTTGAGCACCCAGAGTCGACGATGAATAGAATGATCTCTACGAGCTGCAAAAGAATTAGAAGACAATGGAGTATTGGACACAGTGGAACACCTAGGAGTCTTATGTTCCAAAATATTAGCAGTTCTAGATGCATTTCCTAGAGGCATACTAACGTTTGGGTTGACATTTCCTATTTGCGACTTAGGTTTCCAATTGTATCCGTGTGGTGTATATTTAGGATACCACCAACTGCATGTCTTACTAACTTGCTCATATAGCTTCCTAGTGATGTTTCTAGATTTCTTGACAGTGGAGTCTGTTGCAACGGTTTTCTTACTGGATGTTGCAACAGATTGGTTCACATTGGTTCACTATTATGCTGTGGGGTTTCTCTTTAAGTACTATAGGCACAACACATTGGTTGGGGTCCTAGTCCTTGAACTCACACCCATTTATATAATGTAGTAACACACAATTCATGATTGTCAATTCAGGCCCACATTTTCCTCAGTAACACGACAAAAGTAACATTCGATCGGTTCTTAGCATTCAGAAATGTCATTACACGCAGTTATAGACGTTTTATTATTCGAAAACTTAAAATTCCTACGGTGGTCTTCTACATTTTGCTCCTTCCCTTGATTATTGTTAGGCATGACTCTATCTTCCAATTGATTGCTCTTAAGCTGTGGTCTGCTAACACTAGTAGTGGGAATTACTCCTGTAGAGAAAGACACTTGTTTGTTAGTTTTCCTAAGGTCCTTAAGGTAACCATGGTGTTCTAGTATGATTGGCTTTGTGTGCACTTTATTCATTCATGGTGCAAATCACATTTTGTGTTCTTGAGAAATGGGAACACATTTTGAGGCAAAATTCTGTTGCAGTGAACCAAGTTTTGAAAAATCATGGGACACTGTTTCTGGTGGTTACCGACTTTGACTTTGAAAATTCTTTCTTTGCAAGAGAATCTAAAAAAGTAGTTGGTTTACCTAATAATTAATTGTCTTTGACTTTTAAAACGCATTACGGTTGTCGAATTAACCGATGATTTTTCAAACTTAGTTTCCAAGATTTTTCTTTAATCTTTTCTATGAGTTTCTTCAATCCACTTATTGCGAATTTCTTTGTTCTTGGATTGAGCTTTCAAGTTCTTGAATTCAAAATATTGTTCACATTCTTTCAGAAATATCGTTTTGACTGATTTTTCTTTGTAAAGAAGTTGTCATTTTTATCTTTTCTTTGCACTGTTGTAGATCAACGTTCCAAGATTAATTGCATGTTTCTAGTGCTTCAAAACTGTCTTTGGACTATATGTTCTACTTTTTGAAAGCGCTTTGTACAAGATGTTCATCATTTTTACAGTTTCCAAGTAATCACATTGCAAATTAGTAGTAACTCATCCAGATCAGTGTACACACCAAGTATGGCAGTCATGTGATCAGCTAGTAATTTCCCTTAAAGATCGGATCGATTTCATTCAAAAACTGTGTTTTTTTTGAGTTTCCGTTTGAGATTTGAGAGTGTCTTACTTCATGTTCATGGAAATTTAAAGTATTCTCTTAAATCAGCAACCATTTCCTCGTCAAACACAAGTGAATTTTTTCTAAGTCTCCGCATTTTTTCTTCTATTTTGGGGGCAAAAAATTTCCTCGATTGTGTTTTGAATGGAAAGGAATCTATGTTACCATAAAATATGTCTTTTTGGATGTTTGTGTCGACTACGTTTTTTTTTATCCATCGAAAAATCGTGTCAAACACTCTTATAATCTTGAAAAAAGTTTCTTTAGAGCTTTACACTTTTGATCCCAAGTAAATGGATTCATCCATTCATTTTTCTAACAAAGTTGTTTGTTACGAAAAAGACTCTTTGGGAAATTCATTATTAGAAGTGTATGACTTCATCTTTGATTGTTACTTGCGAAATTAGTGTTGTTCTAGGCGGACTTTTCCCGTTTTGTGGACGAACAAGATTATAAAGATTATTCAATACTGGTTAATAATCAAACGGTTTGATTAAAACGCTTAATTTTGATCAAGTTTCTTGTCATGACGAATCGGATACATCTAGATTAGGGGGCTTTCATGTAACGCAAGATTTTCTTTTATGTGCAACCTATATCATACAGTCGAGGGGATTAGCTCTTTGAGCTTTCTGTGAGGAACTTCAGGTTGTTGCCAAAACTCATTTTACAATTACCGATTTAGCATATTCATTGTTTGAACAGAATGGCCGGTATTATACTACAATATCATTTAAAAATCTTTACTTTGTTTTCTAAAGCAATGAACTTTATCAGTTCTTTGTATTCACGATTTTTGTAAAGATTTATCTGAGGCATCTTTTGCTTGTGACATTATGGAGATGGTTTCTTGATGTGCACAAAGCTCCTTTTTCATATCCGAAATCGTTTGATTTAAATCATTTATTTGTCGAGTGTATGCATTAGATGAATTTTCAAAATCGATTTTGCATGACATTAAAATCACCTTTGCTTTATTGTCACAATCAATTTCAACCTTGGAAGCATAATTCGAATCATTATAACTATCGAGTTCCGCTTGGAACTTCTTAAGGTCTTTAAATACAACTGTTTAGTTCTTGGCGTTCTGTGTTGCTTCTTTTGAAATGGTTTACTTGATATTCTACAACTTTTATTTTTAGTTTGGAAATCTCAATGTTCTCCTTTCAATTATCTAACTTAAAGACTTGTTTGATGATTCAAATATTTATTTCCGTTTTTTTGATGTCATCCAAAGTTCACACTTTTAGTTTTATGATTAATGAAGCAAGCATATCTAGTTCTTGATCCGGAAGATCCAATAAGTATTATCTTGGTAATTCATGAGTTCTATCATAACATATATCCAATGAATCAATAGGGATATTGGTGTTACCTTGTTCTGTCAGATATATGTCATTGCTAGATTGAGGTTGCTCAGGATGTTCATTTTCCATGGCAAACACATTATAGTTGTCATTATTGTTTTGTACCTTATGCATTGGCTCGATCATCCAAGATTTGGTCTAGAATTTGTCAACTGGATCTTTTTGTTTTTTTGGGAGCTAATCCTCTTGAATCTGTGCCATGTAAAGTTAATGTGGCATCCAATTCATAATATCAGATCTCATCAATTCAGTATCATCTTTCCAATCAGCTTGTTCTGCATTCAGACTGAACCACCAGCCTTCACTATTGCTATTACACAATAACATCTTTTCCTTATGTTAAGCTGTACTTCCATTTACTCGTTTTGGTTTCTGACTTTACCGATACAATGCCCTTATTCCTTATGCAGTTATAAAACATGAATCCCTATACTTCTGCATTACCAGAGTACCTACATTTTCCCTAGCCCAAGCGCAACATTAACTGCCCTCTGATTATCCATACCCAGTTCCTTTTTCTAGTTGATTATTGGATGTAATATCTAGATTTGCTCTACTGGTTGTTGATGAAGTTTGAAGGGTTGTGTTGGATTCCGGTTTGTATATTTTCCTTGACGACTTGTCGAGATTTAAAGCCTTGAGTTTTTCAATCTCTTTTTCCTTTGAATTGCATTCATTCTTTTTATGTAACCGTAGCAGGTTCTGGATCATATAGTAGGGAGCAGAAGACGGTAACAATTGCTTTATCTCTGTTTTCTGGAGTTTGTTGTGATCGGTGGAGGATATTGAGTGTTTTGAGTTGGATGGTTTTGAGGATGTAAAACTAGTTGTTGTTTAGCAACATGTGCAAGTGGAATTAGATGTACGTGCTAGTCTTTCTGTCTTTTCTCATTGACTTTCATTATGGTGTTGCTTCAGGTTGTAATAAAGTTTGTGATAGGAGACTGTTTACAGCTCTTGATCTCTGCTTAACAAGTGTCACAAAACCTTTTGCCATTCTGGTTGTAGTTGAAGTTGAAGAACTAGAAATTCACTTGATGATTTGTAATATTGGACACTGATTTTTGACAGCTCATTCATCATCGTGTAAACCGTGTAGAAATTACCGATTCAAGTGTATTCACATCCCGTGATGTGGAATTTCCAAACTACCAATATATAATTGGTGTCAAGATCTTGAACATTGATTGGATTCACTTGTTTCACCTTTCAATGGCTTTTCCACATTGTTCAATGTGTTCAGACAAGCATCATACTGTGGAGTAGATTTTCAGTTATCTATTCCTGAGAATGATCTGAATGGCTTCAGCTTTGGCATTCAGTTGATCGGTTATGTCTGTGAAAAATTCTTATAGTTCTCCATATACCTCTCTGAGTTGTTTCAGAACTACCTTCAGCAACTAGAACTGTCTTCTCAGCCAATTTAATACGTGTATGGTGGATTTTAGAGACAATAGAGGATTGAGTTCTATGTTAGTTTAGGTTTGTATTCTATGATATGTCATGTATCTCTTGAGATTCTGGATTTTCACTGGAACGATAGATTAACGGTGATAACATGGTGAGGACTGATCTTTGCTACCGCTTCCATGATAGCATTATGAAAAGCATTCGATGTATTGAGTTTTGCAAAATTGATATTTGAATTTGACATTTTGATGAAGTTGTGAATGGATATCGGATCTTAAGTGTTATGAAGTGTTGATTGTATTGTGGTGAGAGAGAATGCAATTAACTCCACGGGATTTTACAACTCTATGATTAAAACCGAGAAGGAAAAAGTTTACTTGTCGGGATTTTACAAAATCAATAGAAAAACCGTGAAATTAAAATTGACATATTTCGCTTGAGAGATTGCATGTTTCGCTTGAAAAATGAAAGTTGCATGTTTCGCTTAAACTTCTAAACATATTTCGCTTGGCAAGTAACTGTCATATTTCGCTTGTCCATAACATATTTCGCTTGGCAATTAACTTTCATATTTCGCTTGGCAATTAAAACATATTTCGCTTGGCAATTTTAACATGTTTCGCTTCGACTGTTTAACATATTTCGCTTGTCTTTAAACTTGCATATTTCGCTTAACATTCTACATATTTCGCTTCTCATTTTAAACATATTTCGCTTCAAATTAAACCTGCACGTTTCGCTTGGATACCAAACGTACATATTCCGCTTGAAATTACACCTGCATGTTTTGCTTGACCTGTCTTACATATTCCGCTTGCAATCACTTTCGGGTGAAGGACCACAAACACAAACAAACAACTTGTCCTTGTGTTGTGAAGCAAAAAATGTGGATCTTGGTCTCTTGTTTAGAACCGGTTGGGACCACAAATGGATAAGAAAAAAAATTAAATAAGCTACATCTAAAAGCTCAAAATAAGCTCTTAATAAGCTAGGAATAAGCATGAAATAAGAAACTAAAATTAGGAAAACTATGAAACTAGTTTGAAGATCAAACAAAAAAGGAACATGACTCTTTTGACTCTTCTAAATCGAACCAAAAATACCACTTCGAGAAGAAAAAGAAGAAAATAAGTCGAATGTAATAAGCTAAAAAAACGATCTTTGAGCTTATTAAACAATAAAATACGCCGAGACTTATGAGCTTTATCAAGGAAAGAGGAAGATCAACAAACCAAAAGCCAAAAACGATTTTCTAAAAATAAGAACTAAGAATAAGCTGGAAAATTAAGCCCTAAAAATCTGAGAATAAGCTACGGCTTATTAATATAAAAAGGAAAACAAAATGTATATAAGAAATAAATATAGGAAAGAGTGTTTCAAAAAGACCCAAGGGCGCGATGGACAGTGTGTGTGTTTGTGGGACTTGTGTGTGTAAAGCAAGAGGACACAGGTTCGAATCCTGCCTCTTGCTTTTTGCTATTTTTTTATTTTCAAAACTGTCAAAAACAAAGTTGCAAATCAGCTAAAAACTAATAACTTTTGTGAAAACAACTTTTTTTCAATCTAGAAAATAGAAGATTGAAAAGTGATTAAAGCTAAAAGACAACATTAGAAGGATAATTTTGCTTTTTAAACTATACTTATGCAGCAAAAAAAACTGAAATAAGCTAAAAACTTATAACTAAATAAGCTATCACTACCCTAAGTCTAACCTAATAAGATAATCTGAGCTAAAAACAAGCAAAATGGATAAGCCATAAGCTGTAAACTCAAATAAGCACTTTATCAACTTACTTAGGAAACCAAACAGACAGATAGCAGACTTTGAGTTTATTTTTAGATATAAGCTGAAGGAACTGGTGAAAATCTAGCTTTGTGACCACTTGTAGTTGACCTATAAATGCTACACAAATCCCAATTTTGAAAAGTAATTTGAACTTCAAATGCGTAATGAAAAAGTAACTTGAAAAATGCTTTTATACTCAGCATGTGCTGAGTTAACTTTTAATTTTAAAAAGACAAAAGGCAGAATTTGAGCTTAAAAACAGATAACTAGACAAGCTTATTTTTAAAAAGCAAATTCAAACAAATGTACACTACCCTATAATCTACTTGTATGCTAAAAATTGAGACCTAATAACTAATTCTACCTCTGTTATTAAGATTGAAAAAGTGGGGTTTGTCCTTTTTAATGTTGAGCAGTTTGCAGCGAAAGTGTGACAATACTGAGTCCAATAGAGGCAGACTAAAAACATGTTTTCTACACATTTAAGACAACAAACTAAGTGTGAAATGAGAAACTAACTCATCTAAATCCTACTTGAGCTTAAATAATTAGAATTTGAACTTATTGCTGACAGATTTATATAAACAACTTGCAATCTATTGAAATCTTATTTTTGAACTTTAAAATAATAAAATGTCTTAATCTTATAAACTTGCATATGAGATGTGAAGTGAATCCAAAAGACCAAAAGGACTCAAGCAGTACTAACTTGAGTTAGTACTGCTTGACCCATACACTCCCTTAAAATTTTCAAATCCATATTTCAGCTTATAAAACTGAGAATCAATGAACAAAATTCAAATACCAGATATCAGAAAGCTTATAACCAACCTAATGAACAGATTTAAGCAATCAAATAAGCCAGAATTATAAGCTACTATACTATGCTAATATTTTTGGATTTTATGACAGATTTATAGAAAAATGATAAGCAACTATGAATTATGCTAACTATTGAATACTAATAACATTTAACAACTAAATTAGGCAAGATTAGCAGATACAACTATATTAAGCAGACTAATAAGTAATAAGCAGAAATTTAGCTAGAATAATTAAAGACAAAAATGTAAATATGAGAGAAATAAAAAGAGAATACCTACACCTCAGCTAAACAGAGGTAGAATGCTCTTAATAGAGATTATTTAAGCAGCTTAAGCTAAATTCCAATACCTAGTCTAATCCTAAAGCTTAACCCTCAAGCACTAATACTTACTTGAAAACTCAAAGCAGCCATCTAATTCCATGGAGTTTTTAAGTATTTTGAGAGCTTTTAAGTAGCTTATGATATAGCTTGAGATGCTTATTGGAACAGTAAACCAGGCGTATTCAACCATAATTTTGCATCAAAGTGAACATTTGAAAAATCTATTGATTAATAAGTAAACTCAAACTTTTATTAATAGTAAAAACTGATTACAAGATGGAAATGAAAAGTTACATGTTACTGAAAACAATAAGCTAAGAAAATTACATAAGCTGAAATTTAAAAGCTACACTAAAGCTACTAAAAACTAGAGAAAAGGAAGATGTGAGTGAGAGAGGAGAGCCCTCTATTTATAGGCAGAGATGGATGCTTCTTGGTCTGTTACACGCTCCTCTTAGCTTTTGATCTTGCTTGATTCTTATTAATGATGTAGTATCCTCAATAGTGATCGGTTGGATTAGAATGTGAGCACACGGATTGCCAAGCTGGCAATCCCACTTCTTTGGAGTGGTGTGCTTCTTTTGCATTGAGTTTAGTGTAATTTTTCCATCTTTGTGTGTTTCTTTTGAGCCCTGCGTGTCACTCTTATGTAAGTTGTAGCCAATGAGGACCCTTAATGACGTTTTTGATGCTGAGTTGGCACTTAGTACTTGGAATCTTCAAGGAATTTGTGGGTTGAGGGGTAGAAGGGATTTACCTCTTTGATTTATGCAGGGTAAAACTCGGGCACGATGATGAACAGTAGAAAACCTTAATTTTTCGTCTTTTCCTTTATATATGAATGTGTTTGAACGGATGTAAAAAGGGAGGTTGACTTTGGGCTCTGGATTTATAAAAAGGAAATTAGGCTTGGGTTTGTTTTGGGCTCGGGAAAATGAGATTGGGTAAAAAGGTTTATAGTAAGAAACATAACGACTGTTAGTCCTTAAGTGATAAAGGACTAACGGTGTTACTGTTTTTGGACTTTTTGTGCAAATGGATTTAACAATAAGGGCTCATTTGGGATTTTGAGGGTTTTGTTGTTTTGTGGGTTGACCAAGGGTTGACCAAGGTTGACTTTGCTGACTTTGATGACCTTTTGATAGAAAACTTCCGGCTCTTGTACATTTTATCCGTTCCCGTGTTCGTGTTTGCCCGGTTTTGGCCGTTTTCTTGTGATTTTTTCAATATTCGTACCTATACATCACAAATGACAAAACAAGCAATATACAAGCATAATTTGCACAATTTGATCATTTTAGGGCCATTTTTGGTATAAAAAAGATATGTGATTTCTCACATACCAATTGTTAACTGTGGAAAACTAGAAGGGGGGTTGAATAGTTTACCGCTTTTTAATTTATTATTTAAAATTTGTTTATAAAAACTTAGATTCGACTTTTTGTGAATTCAATACTTGCACAATATGAACAATGTAAATATGTAGAAGTAAATAAAAGATAAGAGTTGGAAAGATCAAACCGCAACACAAGGATTTATAGTGGTTTGGTTATGAAGCTCTTCTTCGACCTACTCCACTCCCCGAGCACCAAACTCTAGAGTTTTCTTCACTATGCTCAACTGATCCCTTTTGGAGGATGATCTAACCGTACAAAACGTTGCTGTATATCAATTTACGGACACTAAGTAAATGTCGAAGTTTCTAATCTTAGCTGAACCAATCTATCACAATAACAACTTCACGGACTAGTTCACGACTTCAACAACTTCACAACTACTTTCATGACTACTTTCTCACTACATAACTTATCTTCACACCTTGGATCATGACTACACAACTTCTTTCATATCTTCACAACTTCATACCTTCAAACTTTCTTCTCACCACCTACTTATATCCACAAAAACTATCTAACACTACTAAAAGGTATCACCTAGATCAAACTTTACTTACAACAATCCCAAATCATAACCAACTACACAACTTTTACAAGATTTACAAAGATATTAAAGGGTATGTATGGATGCAACAAGATTCGCCAATGATGGATTATGAGGGTGTAACTATTCTTTACTAGATGATGGAATTATTTCTTCTCTGCACTTGAGGAATTGAGCTTGGATTCTATTTGGAAACAAAAGTAAATGATTAAATGATCAAAGGTTATTTTAGTATGGATATCGTGAGTTGTTTTAAGCAGAAAGAATTAGTGCAAAAGGCGAGAAAAATGTTGAGGAATAGTCCAGTATTTTTAGGACAAAAAGGAGGAGCGGAGTCTATGGCCGGCCCCCTTAAATAGGGTGCTGACCCCCTTATAATTAAGGGGGTCGTCCATGTATTTAAGGGGGCCACCCCTTTCAGACGCTCCACTCTTTTGTCCTATCTAGGGGAGGTGTTTACAGGACCTTTTCTAGCCGTTTTAGGTTCGAAAATTTGAAATTCAAAATGTTTATTTTGAATAAAACATTTCTTTTAAATGTAGAAAATGTTTTTGTAGTTTTAAACATTTTACATCATTTATAAAAGTTTGAGGTTGAATAAAAGTTTTCTTTGATCATAAAATCCGTTAAGCATTTATTTATTCATGACTAATTTAAGTGATGTTTGTTGAAATGAGAATTTACTACCTAAATACTTGTTTCGTTTAATTTTTACGTCTGAACGTTTTTTATATTGTTGTGATTTTCCAAAAACGTAAAATGTGAAAAAATATTATTAATGTTTTTAGGCTTTTTATTTATAACAATCGTCCCCCTTTTTGATGATTACAAAATTTAAACTCATTAAATGTAAAATTATTTTTAAACAAGTATTTAGTGAGTTTTATGTCATTTCTCTCCCTTTTTTTAGAATAAAAAAGGCATCGTCGAGAATTGCTTGTAAAATCGACGGAACAAATGCTCCCCCTTGATGTGTGCTCCCACTTATTCGAGGGCACCAAGGAATCGAGCTATGGTTTCTTGGCTACAAAAATGAGTTAGAACAATACAAATATTTCTAACATGTAGCAAGTAGAGAAAATATGGCAATTGCAAGCAAACATCAAACAAGGGATTAGTCATTCATTTGAGGCAATGTGTGTAAACAACACACAAGAATACAAGGAAATAAGAAGACAAGTATGCTTTAGAAGCATATTCATACATCATAAAAAATTCTAAATATCCATAGAAGGATTTTTGACTTGCTTGCGACACAAAAGGGTTTGACGATTATTTGTAGGCATGTTATGAGATTAGATGGTTGTTGATGGAGAGTGTGGAGCGGAGGTGGTTGTGGAAGGATAGTCTCTTTGAACTTGAGGTGGTAGATGTGGTCGAATGAGAAGATATTCAATCCAATTGATACTCTCACTCAACGCAAGGAATTGTTTTTGGTTGTAGATGCAACATGGGCAATACCCACTATGAGTTTCAACTTGGTCAATGTTGAGGGTGTGTGGTAGGTTTGGAGAGTATGGTGATGATGGGATGTTGTTTTGTTGTTGAGAGAGATGCATTGCTAAGAGGTTTGATAGGTCTTGTAGTTGATTGATGTCATCAACTAGGCTTTCTCTACTTGGAGATAGAGATGATGTGTGTTGAGTTTGGTTGTGTTGAGTGTGATTGTCACTTTGAGGTGGAAATTGAGTGTGAGTTTCATGTGGATTAATGGGTGAAATGGGAAGTAGAGGATGTGAAACATCTAGAGGTGATGTGGAAGTGTCCTTGATGTGAGGATTTGGTAATGTTTGATTGGGGTGATTGTTTTCTTGAGATGGTTCATGATGAGGAGTGAGTGGTTTTGGTATTGGTGAAGTGGAATTGAGTACATTTGATGTGTTGCAAATGTTTGTTTTCTTTCTCCAAATGGGTTTCACACTCATTTTGGCTACCCTTGATGGTTTGGATGTGTGTTTGTTAGGAGATGTCATTGGTGAGGATGATGGTGATGAAGGTGAATGAGGATGTATTTATAGTGAGGGAAAGGTTCAAATAAGGAAGTATGAGCATTCAAAGGATCAATTCCAATAAATGTTTGTGAGTTTAGGGAAACAGTGGCTAAGACTAGGGGGTGTTTGGTTAAAAAGAGAAGAAAAGATACTGTTTTCCCGTGCATGCCTAGGCCGGTCCCCTTAAATAGGGGTCGGTCCCCTTAAAATTAAGGGGGCCGCCCTTTATGAATTAAGGGGGCCGCCTACTGGCATTTCCCAGATTTAAAAAAAATTGATTTTTCTCAAAAATTTTGTGAGGGTTTCAGTTTTGGTGGTTGATTTGCAGCAAGTCTATCCTTTTATGGCAATTAAGATATTTTAGCACATAACAATTAAGCATTCAATAAGATATAATGCATAGTTTTGGCATGTAGACATATAAAGATAAGAGAGGAAGGCTAAACAAGATATAATGCACAAAAAGTTTACTTAGCAAGAGGATTAACAAGATAAACCAAACTTTTGTGCAAAAACTAGTGTGTGCCTAAATGCAACAAATGTGGAGTAGTGATTATTTCGACACTAAGACATGTAAGACCTAAGAAATAATCCAAATGCTCCTTGATTTAATTTTGCTCAACCAAGATTGTCAAGAAATATATATTAGATTATATATTTTTGACAACAAGTAAGAAAGCATTATGCATATGAAAAAGAAATGTTTTTAGCATATCTCAACAATATGTGAAAATTAATTTTCATGTGATCCTAGTTGTGAGAAAGACTTTCTTTAGAAAATAAATGAGATGGGACTATGTGTAATGAGATATGCATTTAGATGGAGGAATTTGTAAAAGGTTTCATTTAGATGGTGAGAAGATGAAGATGAGACGGAATGGCGAGCTTTGCCACGATCACTTCGAGGTCTTCGAGTTTGTTTAAGAGCAAGAGGACGCATGACTCGATCAACAATGTCATAAATGCCATTGTCGAGATGAGGATATACTTCCATGATGTGACGATAAAGATGAGTCAAGAACCATATCGTTATGGAAAGATTGCGGTTGGATTTGCTCTAGCAACATTCGATTTCGTTTGACAAAGACAGTTAAGTAAGCATACGATTGTATTGTTCCTCAAAGCAAAACAACACAATACAATATGTGAGCAAGACAAGCGGGGAGATGGTCCCGATGTCCTCCTAGTCCAAACACATTCTCTCGAATGAGTTCTTCCCATTGCTTCATGTCGGGGCTTAGTTCCTTAGTGAGGATTTGATTTAGAGTGAGGGTGACAGTTTGACTTTTAATGGTACGGTCTACCATGACACATTCCAATTCAAGAAGTCAACGAATATCGTCAGGAGTTGGAAGGTCGGTGGAATATGGTCCCTCGGTTTCTTGAGAATACTCAAGAGATCTAAGGTCCCACTCATTGGTGAACACGGCTTAAGCGTTGTAAGGAATTTTGAGGATTTAACCGAATTGGGCAAGAGTGAGAGTTATGAATTCATGTTGAATCATAAAGGAGATGACAAGATAGCCATATTCATCAGTTTGAAACATGACTTGACTATAGAAATCATGAATGAATCTTGGAACAATCGGTTAGTTGATTTTAAAGAGACAATTGAAGCAAATGTTTGTGAAGAGACGCTCGATGTTGTTGGATTTGTAGTAGGCTTGATCAACAACACGACCTTCGTGAATGTTGTGATTTTCAATGGATTTGTAGAATTTGGCAATTGTGGGGGAAATACTAGGGATTTTGGATACTTTTGGGATGTAGGATTTGGTGAGGGATATATCGGTGGAAGTGGCTCTTGGCATTTTATCACAATTAGTGAATAATAGATCTAGAGTTATAACTTTCCCCCTTGTCAATAACAACTTTTTGTCCTTTCTACGTTATATGTTTCCGAAAGTTATGATATAAACCCCTTGATGGAATTATAATTACAAAAACATGTCCCAATTGCACATGCAAGCTTTATATTTTAACATTTCAACGCGACATTTATAAGTTATAATAAACTAAAATATGAAGTTTTAATGCAACACAAGTTTAAAATAATGATTCGTTAAGCTAGGAAGCAAAACGGGTCAAATTAGGGTTTCAAAACGTAAACACGCGGGTTTTAAGTTCAAATTCCTTCATTAATCAATAAAGTGGTTATTTTAACATTAGTTAAGCATGCTAGGATAGATTATAACAATATTTAATCATTATGACATTTAGTTTTAAGAAAAACGCGAAATTAGGGTTTCGGGTGTACGGTTTTGGATCAAAATGGAAAATGAGCATGAATTGAGTTATGAAACTTTAACAAGAGTATATTTAGGATCATATGAACATTATAAGGGTGTAGTAGCAGAAGTAGAACATTCAAAACCTGGGTTTGAGCTTCAATGATCAACAATGGTGGAAATGGGTCGTTTCGGGTAGTATTTCCACTCGTACGCCTTGTATCTTTACTCCGAGGCTTCAATTCTTCAGGGCTTCGCTTCTTGAACTTCTTTAATGATCCTAGGATCATAAGGGAGCAAAGGATTGCTGCCAATTGGGTTTGAGAGAGAAGAGATGTGGTGCGAGTATGAATGAACACCCAAAGGCCCTATTTATACTATTTTGAGGATGAGGAGGTTAAGTAACTCATAAGATCTGATGTGTGACACATAGGAGGCCTAGTGTAAGATGTTTTGAAGCTATAGAATGAGTTGTGAAGGCTAGGAAGCTAGAATGATGGTGTGGACACCATAGGAGCATGCCGCGGCTGAAGAGAGAAAAAGAGAGGCCATGTGCTCTCATTTTTGACCAAGAAATGGTCTAAGTAGGTGGGTAAGCTGCTTAAGGGTTTCTAGAAGGAGTTCACATAAGAATTTTGCACTTGGAATGGTTTAAAATGGGTCAAAATTGATGGTGAAAGGGTGCGGGCTGTTTTGGGGTTCGACTAGGGTTTCACAAGTTTTCAAGCCTTTATTTCATGTATAAATGATTAAGGATAGTTAATATATGTAGCCAAGGTCTGATATAGGAAGGATTAGCAAAGATTAGCAATTGGTTTGGGTTAAAACGGATTAGAATTGAAGAAATGAGGTCACGGGTTTGATTAGGGCACGTTTAGGGTTTTCTTGACTTTCTTGGTTTATATTTTGCATACTCTTGATTAGGAATGATGGAATACAGATCCTAGGGCTTATATAAAGTATTATCAATGAAGTTTGGTCATTGGTTTAAGTTAAAATAGGTTGAAATTGAAAGAATAAGTCATAGCTTGGAATTAGGGTTCATATAAGGCTTTTAGGGTTTTCTAGCTTTGTAATTCTCGTACATTGTTGAAGCAAAGATGGTTAATGATGGATAAAGGTTTGTAAACTCATTTTATGGGTTTATAATGACTCTTGGTTGCTTACTTGAGAATGAGATGGTCTGAAAATGAGTAAATGGGTCAAAATTACAATTAGGGAACAATTAGGGTTTTCTGGATTCATTTCTTGTATAATTGAAGTAGAATGATGAAATGATAATGAATTATGATTGAGAATGTTGTAACTTATGTTATTATAACTTATTTAAGTATTGGATTAAGTTTACAATGGATAAAAATGAAGAAACGAGTCATGGTTTAGAAACTAGCTTGGTTTTAGGGTTTAGGGTTTTGAATTAGGGTTTTGAGTGTAAAAAGATGTATGAAAATTTATGAATAGAATAATTAGGGTTTACACATTGTATATTAAGTGTAGTAGCTTGTACACAAGTGGTGATAAAGAAGAATGAAAATGGAGGTAAAATGGCTATTTTAGATATCATGCTTAATGACTTGTACATTGTGCTCTGAAAACTTGTATTTGACTTGGAGGGAGTTTATATTTCAAATGAGATGTTATGTTACTTGTATATATGCTTTAATAGCTTGTACATTCACTTTAGATATTGACCTTTCATGGAATTTAGGGTTTAGAGGAATACGATAACGGTTTAAAGCCCGTTTTGATATAACGTTCTGAATAGTACATTATAGGAATAATGTACTTTGTAAAAAGAATATGATGATATTGACTTGACATGTTATGAGGTTTGCTTGACATATATGAAGACAGGATTGCCATAGATAGGTTATGTGAGCTTGTCTACTTTAGTTATGACATACTGAGATGGTCATTTAGGTGAAAGTACAAGGGATGATGAACTGAGTTGATATCCTCCTCATTTGGGATGGTAGTTGTTGCTAGATTACTGGTTGTCATGATTCTTGATGAATTTTAGTTGAAATATAATTGAATTTAAAGATTTGAGTTTTGGCGGGAAAATTTATAGTTTGAAAATTTGATTGAATTAGTGAATTTGAGTATGGTAATTGTGTTATTGATGAGAAATTGAAGTTGAATTGTGTTTTTTAGTGGTTATTGTGATGGTTTATGGTGGTTTTAGTTTGTTGAAGTGGTGGTGAAAAGTTGTTATGATGGTGAAATTTTGTTAGAGTGGTGGCCTTAGTTTGTTAGATGACCGAAGTTACTTAGGTGAACGGATTTGCTCTGATACCATATTGAGAAACGTGGTGAGTGAAAAAAATAGAGAGATTAAAGGAAACATATTTCACTAGAATGATAAAGTATGTATACAAGATGTATTTATAGAGAAACTTTCTAACTGACTAACTAACTAAGAACTAGTTACATAATTAACTGCTACACTATACTATTACATATTATTACATTGTATTAAACACCTGTTGAGTAGCAGCTTCATTTTTGGAGGAGTAGCATTCCTATGTAGACTTTGTACTTGAGCTGAATTAGACTATGGATTAGCAGACTTGGTAGAAGGGGTGTTTGGGTTAAGGACATACTTGATAGAAGGTGTGTTTGGTTTATCCACTTTATATGCATATATTTCAAAATATCCGGCCTGTTAACTTACACAACTGCGTAGTTGTAGAAATCGGCGGTTGGGTTAAACTATAACTTTACTGCTCTCTATTTCTTTTGCCTCCGGTAAAGATGCTAGTATGCGTTGTGTAAGGTTCCCCAGTTGAGTTTATTAAGAACTCAACACCGGTTAAGGAAAGCTATAGATTGTTCTAAGTAAAAGAGTTAGCCATTATATTCATTTTCAATTAGCATGTGGTCTTCTTCGTATCGTACTTACATAGTATGTTGTAACGGTTCCTGGAGAGTTCCCTAGAACCAACTGTTGGAATATGGTAGTTGGATACACATGTTATACGACTAGAAGTACGTGAGCCTATTGGGGGCGCACACGTTAAGACACAAAGAGTAAGTTTATAATGTAATTAACATATATATATATTTATTATTTATTTATTAATTATATAATGTGTTTCACGAAATATATTTAATGGTAATTAGTTTAACCGTTAGACATTATAAACTAATTAATACATGTTAAATAAAAGGAGAAGGGTTAAAGTGTCGGTTTTGAAAAGTGTGGGATTGCTAGACAATAACTTGTAGTAGGGAATAAGTTTTTGTTTATGGTTTGTATGGTATATAGTCTATTAATCTCACACAAAATTCGAATGACATAAACTAATAAAATCAGTGGATACACATAATTAATCCTGTTAGTACAAAATATGTGACGAGTTAAGAGTTGGGTATAAATCACTTGCTGGGCCAAGCCTTCAAGCAATTTGTAGGTTGGATCTTGTACTAGAACAAGTAAAAAGATGATTTCTTGCACAAATGAGAGTAAACTGTTAACGTTACCATGAGGACGGACCCCACGATTAGACTTTAGCATGAGAGTAAGTAAACATGTTATTAGAGTGTATATGTGTGTATATTGAGAAGGGTGAGAAAATCCTACCATTTGAGGTGTTAGAGCATTTCTTTTATAGGCGAGTGAAATACTATGGTTTCCTAGTGTTTCACCTATTTCGTTAGTGGCCGGAGTAGGACCCTTGTTAGGTAAGGTTCCGCTGTGATTGTGTCTGCGGACACATGCTATCTTCCGCTTTGTTTTTATTTTTTTAGGCTCAAAATTGATGTTTTGTTAAGATTACAAAAGTTGCAAAAATTTGTCTAGTGTTGAATCTGTGTGAGATGCCTTTTTCATGAAGCTTTTTAAGTGCTTATCTTGGTTGGGCTGAGAGGCCTATGAGATGTTACGGCCCAGGCCTAGAAGCCTGGTCGCCTATTATACATCATAAGTCACCTCCCCCCAGTCTTGTATGATATTACTTAGGAGTGTCGTCCCGTATGCGGTTATCAGTGCGAGACTTTGTCTTTATGGGATTGCCGTCCTGTTATCATCGGCGATCGGTGTAGCTTATCAGCGCTCGGGCCTTACCCGGGTAGGGGAGTGGGAGGTGTGTATTGACTACATTACCGTGTTTACACGGTTTTCCGGTAACAACTATCGGCGCAAGCGGAGGAAAGGGTTATGTGGAGCGGCAGAGGACGCCGCCGAAGGACCGACGCGCGCAAGGAGCCCGGGCCAAGGCCGGTGCCACCGGCGGACTCCGGCCGCTTAATTAAACTTTTCTTTTCCCCTTCTTTCTTCCCTTCTCTTTCTTCACACCTACCTTTTTTCTTTTACTCTCCCCCCTCTCTCTTACCTCCTTCCCCCTCTTCCCCCACCCCCCAAATTTTTACTCTTCCTTACTTCCATCTTTCCTTTAAACCTTAAATGACTAAATTACATACCAAAAAATAAATTGTATTTGTATGTTTTACCATTTGTATTATGCAGGTAATGGATATCTAAAGAAAAGGGACAAAATTCCAAAGCCACAAAATCGACAAAACCCGAGACTGAGAACAGAAAGACCGTGACGAAGTAAAAAAAAACACAAAGTCATAAGGTCAACACAAAAATCCAAATAGTCAAGTTAACCCTGGGATGAGGCATTGGAAAGAGCATCGAAAACCGAACCCGAAAACCTAAATTGCCAAAAGTAGGCCCACCCGTACCCACCTAGTGGGCCCGGGTTAGCCCAGTTATAATTTACAAAACCTTATAAAGCTTTAAACCTTAAAAAAAGAGCAACACTTCTTTCTTATAAACCCCGGCCCAATCAAAAAGCCCAAACCCAATACCCTTATAACTCCCGTTATCCCTTACCCCTTTTATACTTTAACCCCGTTAGTCCCTAAAAGGACTAACGGTGCAATCCCAACCCGAACTCTAAGGACCAAATATGCAAACCTCAAGGACTGTGGTTGTAACCAAAGTATACTCCCTTAGGGGCCTTTCCTGCCACTTTTCCAATCTTTTAAAAATTACGCGAAGTACTGTTCATCATCTCCCTAGATGGTGTCCTCTCCTCACTACCAGACAAGACATCATTCCCCTTTCTTCTCACACTTGTCCACCTACACCAGGACCACCCTACACATCTGGCATACACCTTCGCAATCCTTTACACTATAATTCGTCTATGAAAGAAGACAAAGATTCAAGGGCCATAATCGTTGAGCTTGGGGACTACTCAAAATGGAGGGCTAAGATTGATTTGAGACTTACCTCACACAAGAAGCACAACTATGAACTATCTCAGCAAAAAAACATAAGACCTATAATATTCTTAAGCTTAGTATAAATAAGTCTCTTTGTAAGCCAAGGGGCATTGAGTTTTTTTTAGCTTATATTTTAATGTTTTCTAGTTTATTGTAATTTTTTTAAGCCTTGTACTGATTTATATAGTTTAATGAAAAATTGAGTTTTTATGTTATAATCCTGTTTCTAAGTTAAAGTTTGTTATGTTTTAAAACTGTTTCACAAGCTCATAAAAGCTCTTTTTACAACTTTCTTAAGCTGTTAACTTAAGCATTGTAGGTCTTTCCATAACTTATAACGCTTAAGTCCTATTTCACCAAAAATCACTCAAAAAGCTCAAATGAATGATAAGCTTACAATGGAAGAGCTTATGGGTTTTACTAGCTTGTTTCTAACAAGCTAGAGCTTGTTGAATAGCTCTAAGAGCACTTGTTTGCCCTGTTTAAGCAAGGGCTTTTGTAAGTCTTAATTTTTCTAATTTTAGCTTATCTATTGTAGAATTGCTTATTTGTGCTTATTGCCAGCTTATTTTTGCTTATTTGTGATGTTTAATGCTTATTATATTGTCTTGTAATTTAGAAGTCATTAGTTTAAGTTTTTTAACTGATTTTGAAGGTCAAAATGGGTCAAAATGAGTTTTTACTCTTGGGTGAGTTTAGTTTAGCTTAAAGTAGTCCAAAAATTTAGTTTGTTCAAGTATTTAAGTGTTAAATCTCATTTTTAAGGTTTTAAGAATTGGTGATTTGAATTTGTTAGGTTAAAGCTTATTTTATTGGCTTATTTGATTATGCTTTTGCTAATTTCGATTTTGTGATGTTTTTGAGTTTGTGCAAGTGCTAAAACAGGTTAGGAACAAAGGTACTAGGCCTGCATTTGTTAGTTTTGTGTTTTCCCAAAACTGTCAAATGCTTGTTGTGGCTTATTGTGAATTTCAAAATGCTATTTGATTGTTGATTCTTGTTCTTTGGGGTCTAAATTTAATCTGTTTGTAGGTTATATAGTCATAAGGATCTCTTTGTTTTTATATTTTTAAGCTCAAAATTGATGTTTTGTTAAGATTACAAAAGTTGCAAAAATTTGTCTAGTGTTGAATCTGTGTGAGATGCCTTTTTCATGAAGCTTTTTAAGTGCTTATCTGAATTTCAAACTGCTTTTTCATTGTTGCTTATTGTAGCTTTTTGGCCAATCTTTTTAGTGGTATAAGCCACTAAGCCATAAGGATCCTTTTGCTAGCTTATTTTTAAGCTAGAAAAGTCCCTCTTGGCCTTTTAGCTTATCAGTTTTGGCCAAAAAGCTATTTGCTTATTTAGGCTTATTAGCTTATTGTTTTTGCTTACTATAGGTTTAGTTTATCTTATTAGGTTAGATTAAACCAATTTTAGCTTATTCTCTTTAGTTTAGAGCTTATTTAAGCTTATTTGCATTTTAGCTTAAAGTTTTTAAGTTTCATAGCTTTTTGATGAGTCAGTCTTTCTAGCTTAATTTGGTTGTTTATTTTTATTCAAAATTGCTTTTTAGGTATAGCTTATCATCTGTTTTAGCTTAATTTACATTTTGGTTTGCTTATTAGTGCTTAAAATTGCAAAGAGTTAGCATTTTTATAGTTTAGTATAGTTTAGCTTATCCTGCCCTTTTCAGCTTATTTTAGTGCTTATTCTTGGCTTATAAAAAAATGTTTTTGTAAAAAGTGCTTATTTTTAATCGCACTAAAAAGTTGTAAAAAATTGGCTTTTAAAAAACATTTGGGAATTAGGGGAAGTCCTAGGTGAGCAAGGCTCGAACCCGGGACCTCACCCCTATTCACCAAACATTTTTTACACACCACACGCACTACCAACTCGTCCTTGGGTCTTTTTCGGTTTATGTTTGCAATATCTATTACTTATACACATTTTGAGGTCTTTTGTATATTAAGCTGATTTAGCTTATTTCACAGCTTATTTTTATTAGATTCATCATTGTTCAAGCTACTTTTGCTTATTTTTTCAAATTTTTATTAAATAGTTTAGTATTTTTAAATATTTTATTTCATTAAAATCGTTTTTAATTCATAAAAAAGTCAAAAAAATATAATTATTTTTTAGAAAATTTTCTTTTAACATTTAGGACTTAGAAAAATTAGATTTGCTCTCATAGGGTTAAAATTGCAAAATTTGATTTTTTAAAGAACGGGATTGAATCCCGTTCATGTTTATAGTATTTTTAAGCCCTAGTCACCTTCGTTTTTGGTCTAGTTTTCTTTGTTCTAGCTTTTTAGCCAATTAAGACTTACAAAAACCAAAAAGATCATTTTAGGACTTAATTTTGATAATTTAGGGTTTTTAGGTCCCGTTTAGGATTCCCGTTTTGCGTTTTTAGTTAAAATTTTCTTACCTTAATTGTTTTTAAGTTTTTGCCTTAATTTTCCTGTAGTTTTAGATAACCAATCATAATCTTGTTCCATCCAAGCATCGATTCTCAAAACGCCTCTTGACTTTCAATTGCATTCCTCGTTGGGGATAACGACCCGAGAATCATACTTCCGGTTTACTACATTGAGAGATTTTTGATTCTTACCCTTATATTTATATATTTCTAAGTATTATATATATATTTTTATAAATTTTAAAGGTGTGATCAAGAAGGATTGTCAGGTTTTTTATTTTTTTTTGGGGCGCCACTGCCAGGGCTTACGGGGGGGGGGGGGGGGGGGGGGGGATTGTTGAAAGTTTGACAAATTGATAGTGCGTATTTTTTCGTTTTTCCTATTTTTGTGTTTGAAGATCCTTCCGTGTGAAGTTATTTTGCTTACTTTCTTATAAAAAATATTTTTCTTTTATTTATTATATATATAATATAAAAAAAATCAAAAAATTAAAAACATTGTCCGTAAAAAGAAATAAAAATCAAGTTGGTTAAAGAACACCATCAATATAATACTTTCAATTGAAGTATTATCATTAATAAGTTCCACCCAAAGATCTATAACTTACCCTGTTTGTGTCTCTCGCGAGGTACGGTTCACCTTCGAAAGTTAAACAAACTATAACAGGGGTATAAGGCGGGTTGTTCCTATGAACTACGACCCTAAAGGAGAAAGGTTTTTAATAGCCTCGTGCTTTCCTACTCCTTCGCTCCTTTGTATGTTTTTCTCTTTGAAGAGTTATCGAGAAGCGAGTTGATTATTAGGTTTAAGTGTCTTATCTCATTGTCTGTTATTAAAATTTTTGTGAATACATTGTTGAAAAACCAAAAAAAAATTAAAAAAAAGAGAAAAAAAATTTAGTATAAATTTTCTTTTTACATTTTAGTGCATGCGAACTCGTTCTCAATCTCGTAATTCTAACCGTCAACAACAACAAGTCACCCCGACTTTTTTTGAACCATTTAATCTAGTGGAACCAATTGAAAATCAAGCTCCTCCCGTAGTTACGATGGACGATAGTCGTGCTATGGCTCAATTGCTCAAAGCACCCACCGAGGGTTACGAGGATGCCATTGTTGTTCCCGAGATCACCGCGGACAACTTTGAGCTTAAGCATGGTTTGCTTACCCTCGTTCAAAACAAACAATTTTCCAGACATGACAAAGAAGACCCTCATGCTCACATCCGTTATTTCAACAAGATCACTTCTACGATGAAGTTCCCGAACGTCCCGAGTACGTCAGTTAAGCTTATGCTTTTCCTATTTACCCTCGAGGGTGCTACCCGGATTTGGATTAAAAAAGAACCCCCTCGATCGATTCTCACATGGGATGATCTGGTTTTGAAATTCATCAACAAATTCTTCCCTCCTTCTCAAGACAACTAATTCTTCTGAATGTAATCACGAGATTTCAACAACGATTTGATTGAAAACTTTTTACGAGGCATGGGACGTTTCAATGATCTTATCGGGCGATGCCACATCATGGATTTTCAATACTTTCTATAAAGCTTTGAATCTAATGATCAAGAAGATTCGTTTTATTTCGTCGCGGGTGGTAAATTTTGGGATAAAATGCACCCCGTGATTTTCCTAAGAATATCAAGAACAATATCCAAGTTCATAATCATGTAACAACCGGGTGTTGCAAAGTGAGTGCGAGCTCTCTCACCCCCGGGTATTTCCCCGATGTTGCCCGCAACTTAACGATATGGTGATAGGCTTTACTTCTCGATAAGAATTTCATGCTACCGGCTCCCGTAAAAGCAGTAGAGGAAAGTTGTGTTACTTGCGGTGGTGCTCATTCTTACCGAAATTGTCTCGCCACCGATGGCAACACTTATCGTAACAATATTCAAGAGTATGTTTCCCAAGCCGCCGCAGCTAATTTCAATCAAGGAAATACCAGTTACCGAGCCCCGATTGCTAATCAAAATCGACCTCCTGGTGTTCCTCCGGTTCAACAAAACCAAGGAAATAATCAAAACCTTTACAACCAAAACCGGGGGACTAATTACAACCAAGGCCAAATTTATCGACCCCCGATTAATCAATCCCCGGTTCCCCAACCACTGGCTCTACAAACAGAAGGTGTGTCGAAGGATGATTTTTAAAACTACGTCAAAGCTAATGATGCAGTGATGAGAAATATGCAAAATCAGAATCAAAACTTGCAAAATCAAATGACCAATTTAACGAACATACTTACCAAGTTTGTGAATTTCAATACCGCTTCTACTTCAGGTTCAAGGACACTACCCGAAGGAAGATTTGAATGGTATTACCACCCGAAGCGGTGTTACTTATCACGAACCCACGATTCCTACTACTACTTCTTCTCCTCCTAAAGTAGTGGAACGTGAAACCGAGGTGACAAAGGACACGGTACCTCCTACTAATAACGGAAGTACCAAAGACGTCTAACCTCCGGTTGTCTAAGTTCAACCTCATGTACCAAATTCTGAGCCCGTTGTTGCTCCTGTTAGTACTCTGATACCTAACCCAAAATCATCGATTCCGTATCCTTCAAGACGTAATAATGAAAGGTGCCGTGAAAAAGCTAATGACCAAATTGAGAAATTCTACAAAATCATTAAAGATTTGAGTTTCAAAATTAGCCTCACGGATGCTTTGATTCTAATGCCAAAATTTGCCTCGACTCTTAAAGCTTTAATCGGAAACAAAGAAAAATTAAGTGAAATGGCTAGTACGCCTCTAAATGAGCATTGTTCGGTGGTTATCCTCAAAAAGTTACCCAAAAAACTTGGAGACCCCGACAAATTTCTCATACCTTGTGATTTTCTCTGAATGGATGAGTGCTTAGCCTTGGCCGATCTCGGCGCTAGCATAAATCTCATGCCATTATCAGTGTGGAAATTCTACTTGTATGACTCTTGAACTTGTGGACCGTTTGATTACCCAACCGATCGGTATCGTCGAAGATGTCTACCTAAAAGTAGGAAAGTTTAAATTCCCGGCCGACTTTGTAGTCGTAGACTTTGATGCCAATCCCCGAGTCCCCCTAATTCTCGAGAGATCCTTCTCAAAGACCGGAGGTGCTTTGATCAATGTTTACGAAGGAGAATTAACTCTTCATGTCGGAAAAGAAGCCATAACATTCAATCTTGACCAAACTTCAAGATACTTCTCTAATTACGATGATATGACGACGAACCGAATCGACGTCATTGAAATGGCTTGTGAGGAGCATTTTCAAGAAGTTCTCGGTTTCTCTAATGTTATCGCAAGTGGCAATCCCACTCCTTACTATGACCCGATCGTTTCTACCTCTTCTCCGACTCTCACTCCCTTCGGGGATAGTGATTTTCTTCTCGAGGAAGTCGATGCTTTCCTCGCTCTTGAAGATGATCCAACTTCACCAGAAGTTGATGACTCTTACTTTGACCCGGAGGGGGATATTCTTCTTCTTGAAGCATTTCTCAATAATGATCCATCATTACCCCCTCCCACTCAAGGAAACTATTTGCCTAAAATTCAAAAAGAACTTAAAGTTTGTGAAGCTAAAACTAATAAATCTTCAATTGATGAACCTCCCGAGGTCGAACTCAAGGACTTACCTCCTCATCTCGAATATGCATTTTTGGAAGGTGACAACAAGTTGCCCGTCATAATTGCTAAAGACTTGAGTGTCGAGGAAAAAGCCGCTCTCATAAAGGTTTTGAAGTCACACAAGAGAGCCATCGCTTGGAAACTCTCCGACATTTAGGGTATTAACCCGGAATTTTGTACTCACAAGATTCTTATGGAAAAGGACTACAAACCGGCGGTTCAACACCAAAGACGGGTGAATCCAAAAATCTACGATGTCATCAAAATGGAGGTTGAAAAACTTCTTGACGCCAGATTAATTTACCCGATCTCGGATAGTCCTTAGGTAAGCCCCGTACATTGCATACCAAAAAGGGGTGGCTTTACCGTTGTTGAAAATGATGAAAATGAGTTAATTCTGACTCGATTGGTTACGGGTTGGCGTGTATGCATTGACTACAAAAAGTTAAATGAAGCACCCATAAAGACCACTTTCCACTACCGTTTATGGATCAAATGCTCGAGAGATTGGCGGGAAAAGAATACTATGGTTTTCTCGATGGTTTCTCGGGTTACATTCAAATTCCCATCAACCCTCATGATCAAGAAAAGACAGCATTCACGTATCCTTATAGAATGTTCGCCTACCGTTGCATGCCCTTCTGCTTATGCAATGCACAGGGCACGTTCCAAAGGTGTTTGATGGCTATCTTTCATGATATGATCGAAAAAACGATGGAAGTCTTTATGGACGCGCGAGAGACTGTCTTTGGGAATTCATTCGGAAATTGCCTCTCTCATGTAGACAAGATGCTTCAAAGGTGCGAAGACACAAATCTTTGTCTAAATTAGGAAAAGATTCATTTTATGGTTAAGGAAGGCATTGTCCTTGGCCATAAGATTTCTAAAAATTGGATTGAGGTTGATAAAGCCAAAGTTGATGTGATTGCTAAGTTACCTCATCCCACCACCTTTAAGGGTGTTCGGAGTTTTCTCGGTCATGCCGGTTTCTACCGACGGTTCATTAAGGATTTTTCTAAAATTTCCCGATCGATGACTCATCTTTTTGAGAAGAATACTACGTTCATCTTCTTCAATGAATGTATTCAAGCTTTTGAAACGTTAAAGAAAAAACTTACCAAAGCTCCAATCTTGATTGCCCCCGAATGGGACTTACCCTTTGAGCTTATGTGCAATGCAAATGACTTTGCCATAGGTGCAGTCTTGGGACAACGTCACGAAAAACACTTTAGGCCTATACACTATGCTAGTAAAACAATGAACGAGGCGGAATCGCATTACACTATGACGGAGAAAGAAATGTTAGCCATGGTGTATGCCTTTGAAAAATTCCGGTCTTACCTCATCTTGAACAAAAGCATAGTGTATATGGATCACTCCGCCCTAAAATATCTCTTTGCTAAAAAAGATTCCAAGGCGAGATTGCTTCGGAGCTGAGAATCTCGCGGCCGATCATCTTTCTCGATTAGAAAATCCTTATGAAAATGTGCTCGGCCCAAAAGAGGTAAATGAAATGTTTGCTCTCGAAACACTTAATATGGTGACTTTTCGTGGTGACTCAAGTACCCCGTGGTTTGCCGATTATGCAAATTACCACAGGGGAATTTCATTGTTAAAGAGATGTCATCCCAGCAAAAGAACAAGTTTTTTAAGGATGTTAATCATTATTTTTGGGACGACCCCTATTTGTTCAAAATATGTGCGGATCAAGTGATCCGGCGGTGTGTTAAGGGCCAAGAAGTTGTTGACATCCTCACAGCTTGCCATAGTGGACCTACCTGGGGACATTACGGTGTCAACTACACCGCCAAAAAGGTTTTTGATTTAGGATTTTATTGGTCCATGATTTACCGAGATGCCCATGACTTGGTCACCTGATGTGACACTTGTCAGCGTCAAGGAAAAATTTCAAAACATGATGAAATGTTTTAAAATTACATCTAAGTTTGCGAAATCTTTAACGTGTGGGGCATCAATTTCCTGGGGCCATTCCCGTCTTCACGAGGGAACAAATACATACTCGTGGCAGTCGACTACTTGTCAAAATGGGTTGAAACGAAAGCGCTCCTCACCAACAACGCCCGAGTTGTTTGTAACTTTCTTAAATCTCTCTTCGTGGAACCTATTTTTGCAATGACCAATTTGCAAAGGTCATGCTTAAATACGGAGTTACTCACCGTCTCTCCACCGCGTATCACCCACAAACAAGTGGGCAAGTTGAGGTATCCAATCGTGGCTTGAAACGAATTCTTGAAAGGACCGTAGGCAAGAACCGTGCATCTTGGTCGGACAAACTAGATGATGCACTTTGGGCCTTCTGTACCGCTTACAAAACACCCATCGGGTGTACCTCATACAAGCTCGTGTACGGAAAGGCATGTCATCTACCGATCGAGCTTGAGCACAAAGCCTACTAGGCCTTGAAGCATGCAAACTTTGACCTTGAAACCGTGGGCGATCACCGTAAAGTTCAACTCAATGAACTAAATGAACTTCGTGATCATGCCTATGAGAACTCTTTGATCTATAAAGAGAAAACAAAGAGGATCCATGACTCAAAGATCAAAAACCGCGTTTTCAACGTCGGTGATCAAGTCCTCCTCTTTAACTCT
>BQNB010022242.1:0-53036 GCA_026074375.1 Tanacetum coccineum | reverse complement strand
AATTACTTATTATATGTAATTAACCATTTTAATCCAAAATAATATCAATATGACATTTTATACCCACCAACTTATTTTATACAGATTACAATAAGTATAATAACATGTTTAAAATAGACCTCATAGTTTCAGAAATTACAAAACAAGTACTTAAACTTTTAAAATCAATTCGGCTAATAAATAAATCACTAAAACCCTAATTAAATTTTTCCCCAATCATAACACAATTATTACTCAATCATTAGCATTTATTAAGCCTGGAAAAATTAACAAAACCCTAACCCTAATTTATTTTAACACTTTACTTTCCCTTTTTTCCTTTATTTTGCAATAGGCAAACACAATTAAATCCAAATCAATTATTCGAGCTTCTATAAAAATTATCCAACAATTTTTCTGAGTCATATATGATATAAAAAACCTTAGAAAAATATAAAATCAATTTTACAAATATTATAAATGCCGATTACATAACTAGCTAAAAATTAGGGTTTCGAACATGTTTTAATTATTTCGACCAAAATAACATGCATGATAATTTTTCTTAAGCATATAACTAATTAATATGATGAAAAATGAGATACAAAAATACCCTTGATGATTCTTGGTGATTTTTCGAATTATTGACACACGAATTTGTTTTTCGAACCAAATAAATTCCCACGATCGAACCAAGCCTTAAAAAATCTTTCCAATATTTTCCCCACGATCCTTGACCTTCAAAACACCTTAGAAAATTCATGCTAGCTCTGGAAAAATTCTTGTGTTGCCTCTTTTAATTTTGTTTGTGCCGAATGTTTTAGTTTTAGGGTTTTCAAAATGAAAATGATAAAGATAATTATATAGAAATAATTAGGCATAGTCTTAGGGAGTTTCAAACACAAATTCAGATTTTTAATTTTTTACTAAAATTATTTGGATATTATCCTTAGTTTAAATGATTTTTTTTATGTATACTTACTTAAATATATATAATTTCGGCTAAAAATACATAAATATAAGTAATAATTATTTTTCTTGCATAATATAAGATATTTTAATCTTACAAAAATTTCATAATTGTCACATGTTGTATTTTTATAATTTCTAGAATTAAAATGAAATTTATGCATGCTTTTATGAAATTTTCTTGCATTAGGGGTATTTTGGTAATTTTACACTTGTTGAGATTTTTAGGTTTTACAACTTCTTCCCCTCTAAAAAAAATTTTCGTCCTCGAAAATTGAAATGAAAACGAAATGAGAACGAAACGAAAACATACCGAACTAGACAATGAAATGAGGATAACTAGCTCGCATAGATTCTTTGATCTCCCAGGTAGCCTCACGCTCTGGGTGATTCTTCCAAAGAATCTTCACAAAAGGAATAAATTTGTTTCTCATGACTCTCTCTTGCCGATCTAGAATGGATTCAGGTTCCTCGGACAAAGAATATCAGGCTGAATCTGATCAAAAGGATAAGATGCGACATGTAATGGATGATAATGGTATCCCCTCAAAAGAGATACATGACTGAAATCTTTCTTATTAAGGATTGTTGGTATCAGAAGAAGGATAGTCCCTTGCCTTGAGGACTCGGCCAGTACTAACTGGTGTGCTAAACAGTATTAATAGGTTTGGTTACTGCTAGCTTTAGTGGTGTTGCTTAACAATACTAAAAATGTTAGTACTGCTAGCCTTAGCAGCTCCTTCTTGTATAACCAAGTTCTCAGTTTCTTGTGCAAACTCCTTCCTGAGAGCTTCAGCTTCCTCATTAGCCTCCTTTTCTTGCCTCTTAAGTCTTTCAAGTTCATCCAAAAAGGCTTGTTCTTCCTCTCTTGGAACCTTCTCTCTTGTTCAATCTTTGGGGGGTCTTTTTTGTAAATCAGGAGTGATGGTTATGAAGAATAGAAGACCTTATTGGTAGTACAACTCAGTCTTTGAGCCAGTTCATCATCTTTTTCTAGAATCCCCTCATGCCATCAATAATGTCTTCTGTACCTGCATTATGATTAGCTTCTTGTTGACCTGCATGTATGTTAGCTTGATTCTCTGATCTAATAGGATGATAATTCATAGAATCAGTTATATAAATACAAGATCAAAAGCAAAAAGTTGTCCTTTCCCTGCAACATTTGGTTTGTTCTCTAAAAAGGTGATGTGCAGCGTTTTCTTTAACTCATTTAGGTTTCTAAATTATATTACTCTAAAAGCCTCCTTGCTATGTAGAGAATATCCAACTAAAGAAACCATTCATTCTGATTTTCTAGAAACGTGCCCAGGTGGTCAATGGTATTTCAGATGGTACTGGACCCAAAGATATTATATAACTTATAATTGGTATCTTACCAGTTTAATGGATTATAAGGGTATTAGTATGATGGCCTTGGTCACTAATCCCTATTTAGGAAAATAACAAGACAGTATCTAACGCTTCAGGCCCAAAAGTGTTAGGTAAAAATGAATCTGCAAGCATGTGGTCCTAGCCTAGATCAATAAGGTCCCTGTTCTTTCATTTCGCAACTCCATTGTGTTGTGGAGTTCTCGCACGCTATTTACTATATTCCCTCTTGATCCCTTTTGACCCACATAATTCAGTTACATCCTTGTTTTTAATTCTGTACCATTATAACATCTTAATAGTTTGGACTTTTTATTCAATTGGGTTCTCAACTTGTCTTATAAATTCCTTAAGGATTTCACTAGTTTTCCTTCAGTTCTTAGAAAAACACCCCAACTAAACCTGCTATACTCATCAGTGATACAAACTAGGCAATAGGTCTTATGGTTGTAAGTCCTTACAGATGTAGGTCAAAACAAATACATATTAAAGAAGTTATAAGGAGTGCTAATGAGCCCAAACAACACCTTTACAGATTTGCCTTACAAGGAGGCCTTGTGTTGCTTTCCTTTCTGACAAAGCAACACAAGTTGTGTTCTTTTTGATAAAAATCTTTGAAGCTTACCACATATTACAAGGTTTCCCTTTACATGTTTGTTTATAGTTTTTGTGAAATTACATGACCCAACCTCCTATGCCATGTGTTAGTTTCTCAATTTGTGGACTTTGCAATAAAACAAGCCAATCCTCTGAAGGAACAATAAATAAAAAGTTCTCTATATTGAAATTAACATATTATTTTGTCTGGGGGATTTTAAGTAATACTTGATTTTTCATCAGTGTATACTTAATTAGGAGACAAAACAAGACATTCGAGTCGTAAAGTGAGTAAACAGAACCGTGTTCTTTTTGTCACACATTTGTGATACAGAAAGAGATTGAAAGGCCTGAAGTTCTTTCACAAAGCACTCATCCTCAAAATCTACTTACCAATTTTTATTTTACCCTTTCACAGTGATATAACCTTTACTCACCTCCAAAAAGCATAGGGCACATTAAAGTCTTGAAATTCTGCTAGGTTAGGCCTTGTTTCAGTTACATGTGCTGGAACATCATTATCAAACAATTCTTTATTCTTTAAGGCTCTATGTGGATAATCTTGCAAATCAATAAAAGAGATTTAGATCTCTTAGGAGACCCAAGGCATGTTTGGGCTTGAGTCTGCTAGTGGATCTTTGAAAGTGTACAACGTTTCTCAGGATTGTGGATCCACCATTGTATTTGGAGACATTGTGCCAGTTGTATCTTTGTGGTCTCCAATTACAACCTGCTGAGGGCTTAATAGCAGTTTCCCTTTTTCCCCCAACAGCACTAACTGCATTTACCTTTTTAGTCTAAATTTTTTGTTGTTGAAAATTTTCATGTAAGTGAGAACTTGTTTTTTGGTTTTTTTTTTTTTTAGGAGGGTCATTTTTTTTTTTTTAGTTGAAAAAATAATTAAAATAGGGGCCTTTTATGGCGAAATTAAGGTTTGGTTTCTCTTTTAGGGGTTTGGGTTTGGGGGGGGGGGAGGGGGGGGGAAAACAATTGGAGGAGGGGGAATGTTTGTTTGTAAAAAACATAAAAATAAAAAATAGAACTAAAAAAAAATTTTTTTTTTGGGTGGGGGGGGGTCTTCTTTTCTAAATCTTATTTTTTTTCTAATTGGGGGGGGGGGGGGCTTAAAACAAAGGGGGTATTTTTTTTTTTTTTTTATCAACTTTTGTTTAATTCCCAAATAAAGCATTTAAACGGGTTTACTGTTACGGGGTTGTTTTATATTGTTTTTTACAAAAACTTATTTGGTCTGTTTAAAAACTTTGCATAGGGGGGGGGCAGTTAACATAAACCAATTTTTTTTTTTATATTTTTGTTTTTTATAACCGGCCCTTTGATTATGCTATTTTTTCTTTAGGGGGGGCAGGTTTTACTAATCTGGAATTTTAAATGTTCTAGTTAGTTAATGCTGAAGGAATCAAATTTGGTTTCTGTTTATTTGACTCTTTGGACATTGTTCCAGGTTTGCCTTAGCTCCCTTTGACTAGACTTTTTATTCCCCACCAACCCCCTTCTAACCCAAATTTCGGGAGGGTGTTAAATTTGAAAAAAATTTAAACAAATAGCCTTTTTTTTTCTTTTTAAGACAACGGCCCCCCAATTTTTTTCTTTTTTCTTTTCTATCCAAAAAAAAAATTTTGGGGGGGGGGGGTGGGGACAATTTTTGTTTTTTTCCCCAACCCCCACCAATTTTTTTCCCCTTTCTTTGGGGGGGGGGGATTTTTAATAAATTAATTGGATGACAATATTTTTAAAAATGATTGGGGGGGGGTATTGGCGTAAAAAACCCCCCCCTTTTTGTTTCCCCAAAAACCCCCCCCAAAAAAAAAACATTTTAAAAAAAAAAAAACAAATAAACATTTGCTCTTACAGGGGTTACTAAAAATATAATAACAAAATTAAACACCCCATACCCAAAACATTTTCTTACAACTATAGGTTTTTTGGGGGAAATAGTGTGTGAACTGAAATTCTTAACAGTTTTCCCCTAGGGTTGAGTTTTACTTGTTGGTTAGCAAAAACTAGGTGTTTTCTTGTTTCTTTTGTTGGTATTATAGGGAACACATACTCATCTTCACCTATCTTGATTCATACTCCTCAATTGTTCGGAGCATCAGGGACCAGGGGACCTTAGGTTGACATTCTATATTAGTTTAATTGGAACAAAAAAATGGGTTCAGACACTAATTCAGAAATGGGTTCTGTATAATGTTAGATTCAAAGGTATCAAATTACTTGTTTGGGGAGCTTCAGATTCACCAGGTTGAGTCTGTTTTTGGACCATATGTAATATGTGAGTAATCTAACACAATCTCACCTACTTCAACTTTCTGGTCCAAGAGGGTATATAATTCACATGTCATGGCGTGGGGGGGTAAGCTGCATTCCTTCTGCTGTAAACAAAACCTATCATACAAAGGCATGGTTTTTCTATAACTCACTCTCTTTATTCATTTTTATAAAATAAAAAAAAACAAACTCTTGCAACACTTCATTTTCATCAGGCTACAAAATAACCCCCCCCAAATCATATCTGTGAATCCACCATACCCTAGCCCCAAAACTTATCACTAGCACTATTTTGGGTATTTAGCGTTTTTCCCTAAGATTCTTAAGAAGAGTTATGCCATTTTTCTACTTTAGCCTTTAAATCTTCTTTTTCTTTTTGAGCTTCTTGCTTGCAATTTTCTCTATTGTTTTTGTTAGAACATCTGTTTTTATGCATATACATCTTCATCTTCAAAAATTTTATCTTTTTGTTATACCAAAGTTTGAACTTGTTGATGAGCAACTAAAACTGTGCTTCAACTTTATTATGACCTGAGAATATGACTTTATTTCTTATGCTTGCATCTCTAAGTTGTTCTCTCTGAGCATCCTACAGATCTTTTAGATTAGCATAAGACTCTTTACATTATTTGAAAGGGAAGTTACTCTGTGTCTGAGTCTGAGCTGTTGCAAGCCATTCAAGCATAATCTTCATCCTCTTCTGAATGATTGTCCAACTTACACCTTCTCCATCAATTGTCACATTGCTTTAGTGTCCTACTTCTTTCCAGTTCGGCTCCATCCATTCGGTTCCCGAATTCCATGCATCCCTCATCTGTTGTCTTGATTTCACTTAATTTTCTACACTCTTAGCAAGAATGACCTTACTCTTGTGGCGCAATTGTAGCATTCAACTTGGTTTATCAAAGCAACTGGTTCTTTTGCAATCAAATTGTTGCTTTCTACAGTCTTCTTGTAAAACTGTTTTCATTCTCATTGTTGATCTTGTGCCATTGCCACTTCAAGTCCATTTTCTTCAAGGGTCATATTCTTCTATCTGTTCCAAGTCCTATTGATCCAGTTGAGGGCAATTGATTGATAGCAAGTTTTGAGGTATGATGATGTTTGTTTCATACTGTGAGGTTTTGAACCGAAGGATTGGAACCAACAATAAGCGGTACTAACTTCCATTAGTTTGCTAGTGTTCCTCAGATGAAAAATGCTACATTTTGCGGGTAGAGGATTGATGAGTTGAGGTTTCTTTACATCACTCTCAAAGACTCTTAAATTATTGTACATCATCAAGCTATAGATTGTCCACTCCTGGTTTTGGTCTTCTAATAAGGAAAAGTGTGACCAGGCAGAAGGTAGGAGATCTTAGGAATTTTTGATTTGCATTCCTCAGTGGATACACCTGGCTCCCATGAATTTCTAACTGACTCAGAAGGGACTTGGAACCTGTTCATAGCCTTTGTGAAGTCATTCTGTGTTGGATATAGGAGAATCCTTCAACTGTTGCTTCAAGAATATTCTTTTGCATATTCTTGGATTCGTCATTTCCACCTAATCTAGATTTGATGGCATCCCACATCTCTTTTTGCATAATTAGTGCTTCTTATGAATTTAGCAAGATGATCTTCTGGTAGAGCATAACGCAAGGTTGGTCCTTGCTTTTCTCTATTTTCTCTTGCTACAATTTTTTTGCGTTCTGGGAGGCAAGACTTAATTTGTTGTCTTGTGTATCTGCAGTGATTGATACAGGACCATTCCCATTTTGTATAACCTCCCAGATTGGATAGTCTGTATGGGCCAAATAGTGTTCCATCTTCATAGCCCATATATCATATTCTCCTTTTTTGAGAATAGGCAGCTTGATGGTTGAGATTACAGTCATGAGGGAGTTTGTTGGGTTGGTGTTTGTGGTGATGATGGTGGAGGTGGTGGTGGTGGTGGTGAATTTCATCTTGTGATCCAGACATGTTTAGTTTTTGAAGGTAATGATGGTTTATACTGGATTTGATTTCGTTCTTCTATATTCTGAGTTTCTCACAGGCTCTGATACACTTCGTGAGTCTGTTGAATATGATCTATGCAGCCTATTAAGGATGATAGCCAAGATGTATAAATACAGTTGACTATGTAGAAACACTGATTATGAATACTATGTGTTAATGCGGAATCTTAACACAAGTACTAAGAAAAACAATGAAAAACTAAATAATAATTTCTATTAATCTGCTTTGAGTGATTACAGATTACTAACTATGAGATATGCTTTGTATGAGATGTATATTGAGATCGTCTGTCTAACTATGCCAAGAGGGATCCTTTTATAGACCAAGGATAAACCCTAACAGGCTTACAAAACGCTACATATCTTTCCTAAAATATCTATACTATCTCTTAAAGGTATAACTATGTTCTACTATCGGTACTAAACTACTGCATCAGTACTTTAAACATTTTGTACTGCCAGTACTAACGATAACTTATCAGTACTAACTATTAGTAACTTCTGATACTAAGTTCGGAAAATGTTAATCTAAAAATAAAACCTCATCCTAACTACTAATAAAGGTTTAGATGATAAAGCTAGATGAACTCATTGATTTAGATCGATTCAGAGAGGTTTGGGTAACCGTGTTCTAGATTTAATACGTTTATAAGGTAGAAATCATAAAACAAGACGTACCTTGGCAATTATAAACACAAAAATCGAAAATCAATGAAAGTCTCAAGGTAGCGAGTTGCGAGAGAGGTTTTAGAGAGAAAAGTTTGACTGAGTTTTTGAAAGTTTGACCAATGATAACTCGTTGATACCTTAAATACAATTACAAGAATTCACTTATTGCAGTTTTGGTCCCTTGCACTTTCAAAAGTTCCATTACATTGTGGTTTAATGTATTTCAATAAGGTTTCATAATGTTTCAGATTTGTCACACATAGTCCTTGTAATTTCATAAGCCTAGGAAACATTTAGCAAATTGCACATAAGTCCCTATACTCACAAATTATTGACAAATTTGGCCCTTTGAGTTAAAAATAAATTTAACTCCTCTTCAAGATGTAACCCCGTTAAATACAACAACCTTTTATTAATTAATTATTTGATGAATTAAAATGCCCGTTAGATGTCATAAATTTGACACACACTCTCCCCTTCAAACAATGACCCATTTTCTATTTAAAGAGTTGTAGTCGTTGATTGAGTGTCAAATTTTGAAAAATTCCAGTCCGATTGATTTTCAAACAACATTTTCCATCGAGTGAAACACAAATAATTTTCTGAAGAATCATAGACGGAAATTATTTGGATAAAAAGAAGACTTCTCTTCTTTATCAAGAAATAATGCACTGAATCGCTAGATTACATTGAGGGTGCACGGGATATTGAAAGTATTCCTTGCCCGGGAGAACTTAATCACCTCATGTCATGGAACAGTCCGTCTTTTTGGCCACATGCTTTCCTCATTTTGAAAGAGGGTTGAAGTCTGAAATAAATCTGACAAAGCCATAAAGACATGTTTTGAAAAAGTATTTGAACTCTGTTCGAGCTTCATTTAAAAACCCGTTGTTATTTTTGAATGACTTTCTAGGTCCGTAAATGTTATTGATAAACGGAAAAAGAAAGACATGTTTGAAAAACTATTTTTAGAATTTTCTATTTTCTGATATTTCTGGTTTTTTTAGGTTTTGTATTTTTGTATTTTTTTTTGATTTTAGATTATTATACATATTTACATAGGATTATTGAGGACCATCCTTTAACTCCTCTTCTATTTCTGAAGTCGTTTAATGGGTTTTCGAAGAACATACTTTCATTTACAATCGCGTGAGGAAGGTTGGAGTAGAATTGTAGAAATTTCGAAACGCTACGTTGATAACCGCTTTGGTGTAATATGTCGCGAGATGATAAATCCGTTAGTCACGAAGTACAACTCAACTACGCCTTTCTCAACTCGCTCTCGTATAAAATGGCGTCGTATGTCAATGTGCTTGGATCAGGAGTGCTGGACATTATTGTAGCAAAGAGCAATGACACTGCGATTGTCACAATACAGGGGAATCTTATTGAAGACAAAGCCGTAGTCTGTAAGCTGTGATCTCATCCAAAGTATCCAAGCACAACATCCAGATATGGTAATGTATTCAGCCTTTGTAGTTGAGATCACAGTACTCTTCTATTTCTTTGATGACCAGCTGACTAATTTATCTCCAAGGAACTGAGCACTTCCGGACGTACTTCTTTGTTTGGCTTGACAACTGCAGTCCGAATATGATAGGCTGTAGTGCCATAAGCGGTTTGTGTTTTGGATACTATATGACCCCAATTCAATGGTTCAATTTGAGATACCAATGACCCGTTTATAGCTTCAAGGTGCTTTTTGGTAGGCGTGCTGATACCTAGAATCACATGCTTACATCGAATACACGGTAGGGTTTGCTAGCAGTGAGAACATTAGGGACTCCGACCATACTACGATTAAGCGTGGAAGTTCTGGTCAATTGGAATCCCTAAGGGGTCCTCGTCTAGTTTAAGTCGATCCACTATGGGTGTATCAACAGGGTCACACGAATCCATCCTAAATTTCTTTAATATTTCAAGAGCAAATTTTGATTGTTTAATAAAAATGCCTCCGGGATTGTGTTGAAAATTGTAATCGTAGTAAGAAAGACATTTATCCTTCTTGACATTGAAATTTTAGAACTCACTCATGGAAAATATGTCACAGCTTTAGGGTCGGTCGAGGCCTTAGCGATTGGCAAATATAATATCATCTACATATATTTGAACAAGAAGAATATGTTTTCCTGTTTTTCGAGTGAATAATGTCGGATCAACTGAACCCTTGGAAAATTTGTTGTCCAGAAGGAATCGTGACAAGGTATCATACCACGCCCGAGGAGCTTGCTTTAAACCGTTCATCCTTCTTTGACGATAAACAGCTATTTGTGTCGGATTTGGTCTAGATCATCGAAACCCTCTGGTTGACTAACATAGACTTCTTCCTTTAACTCGCCATTAAAGAATGCTATCTTGACATCCATTTGATAAATGGTCTTGTTTTTACTGGCGGCATTGGCAATGAAGATTCGAATAGCCTCGATACGTGTAACCGATGCAAATGATTCCTCGAAATCAATACCCTCCTCTTGTCGATATCCCTTGGCCACCAACCTTGCCTTGTTCTTTAAAACATCACCGTACTCATCAAGCTTAACTTTGTAAATCCACTTGAGAGCTATAATTATGACACAGTTGGGTTGAGGTACTAATTCCCATACTTGAAGTCGATCAAATTCATGAATCTCATCTTGCATGCTTGAACAGCATTCTTTAGTTATGAGGATTTGAAATTTCTTTTGGGTTAGACTTTTGTCAGTACAGTGGTTATACCAGCAACCACTAAGGCATCAGTTGACAGTTGTTTTCTGGTGTGATACCGGCACCGTTAGGGGGTTACCAATAATATTATCCAGCGGGTGATCTTTGCTCTATTTCCGAGAGGTTGAACCGTGTTTGAGTGGACATAAAGAGATTCTGGCTGAACTAAGTTCCCAATTGATAGATGCTTCAAAACTCTGTTTGGAGCAAATAGTTTATGAAGGGATCATTGTCAACAGGAGCACAAGGATTGTTTTCCCTAAGAGTAGATTCAGCTGCAACGCCTTGATGTAAACTTAGAGATTGTAATGTCGAAGATGACGGTAAATGACTTAGAGAAGGTGCATCTTGATCAATGGTAGTAGATGAAGGTGTACCGGTTGAATTTTTGATAAGTGACTGAAAACTAAACTGGAATCGGCTTGAGCAGGAGAGACGTTCTTTCAACACGTGTAGGTTCCAAGTTTCATTAGAACATTGTTTCGGAATAAAAATCTCCAGTTCTCATTTGTTATGGGTACAGAAGTGCTGCAGGAAACCGAATTTGGTCACGAAGCCTGAACGTACTGTCCAGGTTAGAAAATTGTAGGAGCGGTCCCTGTTACTTGTGTTGCACAGGGCCATCTTGCTCAAGTTAGCTCTCGGAATTGAAAGTGAATGTTTCATAATTCGTCGGGGTTCTTTTGTTGTAGATTCTAATAGCCTTTCATTGCTGGTGCATATCATACGATAACAAATATTTCCATTATTAGCTATTGGTGTAATTTTCCAAGATCTTCGCTTATTCTTTTGCTAGGGTAACAAAGTGCACAAAGACTCTGAAAAAGGTTAAGATCCGGCTTTTATCATGCACCATCTCATAGGGCGTTTTGTTGTGACAGAGTGTGTATTATGGGATCATTTTGGTGTAAAAAGCAGTAGCAACCGCTTCTGCCCTTAGAAACATCAGAGCCTTGAAAATATCAGCATTGTCATATCAGCTTCACAGAGTACGGTTCCGTCTTTCGACAAACGGCGTTATGCTAAGAGTCCTCAGGTACTGATTTTTGGTGTAAATATAACTAACGCGTTCATAATATTAGTTAAGTCTTTTATGGACATATTTTAATGTTGCCATTATCGGTAGGATGTATATAACAGTTTTTGTTACGACCGTATTGTATTTGCTTCAAAAAAAAAATTTGTATGACAACCTCTGGGTTCTCATATTTCGATCTTAAAAACTTAACCCAAGTAAACCTCGAATAATCATCAACAATGACTAAGATGTATTTCTTCCCATTAATTGTTTGCACTCGCATTGATCCACATAAGTCCATACGAAGGGTATGAAGAACTTCTAAGTTGGTGTTTTTTTCGTTTTGGGTTTGTGAGTGTGCTTTTTGCTCTTTCCTAGTTGGACTTGCTGGAGCAAAGTTGTCTTTCTCAAAAAACCCTTTTCAAAAAATCTAGGTAAACCTCTGACTATGTCCTTTCTTGCAAGGTCATTAAATGGTTTACGAAGTTTAAGTGGTTTAAACGCTGATGCCACAACCATGATTTGTTCTTGGAGGCTTTGGACAACAAGCAAATTAGAGAGGACTTCATCATGTCTTCAACCGAGATGGTGTACAAATTAGAGCCACGAGAGCCTTTAATTAATTCTACACCATTGTATCCGAACCCAAAACATGAATGCTTTCTGAATGCAACTTCCAGATCAAAATCAAAAAATTGTCCGATAGAAAATAAATTATGTCCTTGTCCTTCCACATAGTATACCCTGGAGATCACACTTGTCACCAATAGAGTAATCTCCAATTAATCCCATGATGCACCAAAAAGTGGTCATTCTCCGAATCTAATCTGTCCCGATGAACTTTTTCACGAAATTCTGAGCCAGTGAGCGATCCCCCGTCATATGTTTTGAACAGCCTGAGTCCAAATACCAAAGGACGATCTGTACGACCTGCATTGAAAACAAACGAAGATGGAGAGTTTGGAAAGTTAGATCCTCAATTTTGGTTGGGTTCCTGCTGGTTAGCACAAGTAATGGCATGATTCTCGGTTTGCTTAGCAGCTTATCTACTTTGGTTTTGATGAGCCTAATTAAAGGGCATTGTTTTCCTAAAGTGGAAATTATTCTTCCCGTGTGGTTCTCCATTGATGCCCAACACTGGGAAGCACTTTCTTTGGCTTTCCACACTTTGTTCTACTTGGCTTAGGTTTCCAAATTGTTAACTTTGCGCTACAACATTAGAAAATAGAGGGGGATGCTTCATAGAGTGCAATAATCAACCACACCATATCATGATTTGCAATAATTAAAGCATTTGTTACTTGTTTGGCAAACAAAATGAAGAATTCGAATTAATTATTGTACGCTTAGAGGATAATGCCTCATAATTCAACAACGATTTGAGGTTTTCAAACATAGACCTTATGGTCTAGTGTTGTATTCTACGTTCTTCTTTGTTGGACACTTTTAGCCGGCGAGGATCTATTTTTCTTGTATTGCTCGTGGGCTGTGATCCACTAGATTAGTGCAATTGTTTTACTCTGTAGGAGGATTGGAAGCATAGGGACATTGTCTTCTGAATGTTTTGTTGCTCTACATGTTTGTGTGTGTTATTATTTGACGTTACACATTGATCCTCAAAAGTAACTTGTTGAGAATCTTTTAAGCTCATCTAGGATCAGTTTTATAGATAATATTGAATCACGCAGCGGAATAATAAGAAAGTAATATTATTAAACAAGGTTTTATTATTAAACATTACCTTACTACCCCAAACACTATAATTTGGGATTACTAAATAATAAACTAACTATTTTGTGGGACATGTTGTGTAACCCCTAAACCCAATCTAACTAACTCGTTTTATCTTTGTTGAAACACACACCCCATTTATAGATGACTATCTTTGGAGAGCTCTTATGTTTCTGGATGTGACTAAACCTTTGTCTCATGATCTCATTTTTATAGGGCAGCGATAAGACTTTCAAAGAAAGCTAATTCCAGTCAAAATTATATTAAATACTTAGATCAATGTAATTAATATGGTTGACTTAAATAATTAGGAAATAAAAATCCAACATTAATTTCCAGTGCAATTAATCTTCCAATCAGCATTAATCGCTGTTTGAACTGCATTAAATGAGAAGATAACTACTGTTTGGATTCATGTCTTTCTTGAATCCCATAATGCTGATTTTGTCCTTTCTTGTTTCATTCTTTTATTATTTTGTCTCATCTAATCTGTAAATCCCAACGAATCTTCCCTTTGATGATGACCAAAACAAACAAATTTCTTGCATGGAACTTCCCCTGGAGTGGGTAATGGATCTCCCTAAATGAAAACAATCGTCCTTTGTAAACTGTTTCCTTAACTTAAGATCTTTCCCATAAGTTATCAATCTCCATCCATGCCACCAAGGATCTATAAGTTGCTAAATCATATAATCATCCTTCCCAGTTTTGTTTATCCAATAGGGACTATAAGTAACTTTGATTCTTTACAACTTCAAATCATATATATCAAAACTTTTAATCCAAGACTTTCCACTGACTCAACTTTACACCATCAAGTCAACACAAATTAATGAACTCAAGCAGTAGAAATTTTAATACATAGCAATTATTAATAATGATAGCAGTAGTACTGTCCTTACTCTGAACTGTGCATTGGACATCATCAATATTTGCTAGGCTTTTTTGTGTGATTACTGATGAAGGAAAATCTGAGTTATAACGAATTCGATGTAGAAGTTGATTTATCCTAAAAACTTGTTGTGCTTATGTTTGTTTTATCCGTGACTCCTACTTATACTGAACAAGAAGTTAAGTAGACCGCAACCTCCTGAAAGATATCCTCAACTAGATGTGACACTAAGCACTACAGTAACCTCCTTTAAGTGATGGCCAATGTGCGCATTGGCATCATAAGAAAAATCACACATTGCTAGATTCTTCAAGTTTCGTCAAAACCATTTAAAATGAACAGTTATCTTTAAAAGTGGTGAACACCCCAATTTAAGATAGGAAAAAACACGCAACCTGTGAAACTTAACTACAAACATCAATAAGTGATAATCAATCGTCTTCCGTATTCACATCTTCAATAAATCTAAAAAAGAAAATTCTATCTTATTCTCTTATGAACTACGACATCTAATCAAACCTTGTGATCCTAGATCAAGAGCACCCGAGGCTTGATACCACATGCTTGAGATCTTTTTAAGCATCGAGGATTAGTTTTTAGATAATACTTGAATCACGCAGTAGAATAATAAGAAAGTATATTATCAAACAAGGTTTTATTATTGAAAAATTCCCACCTTTACCCCAAATACTATAATTTGGGATACTAACTAATTAAACTAACTATTTTGTGGGACGTGTAAACCATCAAACAACACACTTTATATCTATGATGCACCACACACCCCTTTACTAGACGACTCTCATTTGGAGAGCTTTATGTTTTTGGATTGTACTAAAACTATGTCTATGATGCTCTTTATATTGGGAGAGTTTCAAGCCTTGACAAGAAAGCTTAATTCCAGTCAACCAATTATTTTAAATACTTAGTCAATGTATTTATATGGTTGACTAAATTATTAGGAAACTAAACAGAACTTAATCTTCAGTTGTTAATTAATCTTCATCAGTTTAATCGATGTTTGATTGCATTAAATGAGAAGATAACTACTGTTTGACTTCAAGTCTTCTAGAATCCCATAATGCTGAATTAGTCCTTCTTGTTTCATTCTTTTATTCTTTTTTCTCATCAAATCTGTAAATCCCAACATAACTTGCTTTTTCTTATTTAAAGGGGTATAGGCATGCTTTTTATCTTTTTGATTGAAGTTTTTAAGACAAGTGCCAATCGCATATTCTAATAGTTCCTGAGAGTGTTTAGTATAAAGGCAAGCAGATGCAAGTGATCTATCTAATAGTCTTTCAACCTTAGCTTCCTCTACTATCTCGTAAAGGGTAACACTTTCCTTAAGATGCTTGAGATAATCTAGATGAACTTCCATATTGTTCCTAATGTTAGGGGGAATCGGTTCAACATCTATAGCATACCTACCAGGCGTAAGAACTCTTGGTTTAACAGAATCTATGGTGGTGCATTTCAGATTTTCATGTATTTGGGCTTTCAAATTCTCATTTTCAGTAGTTAAGGCAGTTGTTTGTTCTATATGCTTAGCACGCATGATCTTAATAGAATCATACAATTCCTTGTAATGCTGCTTAACTTTTGCATTTTCTGCCCTAAAAAGTTCATTTTGTTCTTGAAGGGTGGTAACTTTTTTAGTTAATTGGATGATCTAAAAATCTAAAGCCTTGAAATCAAGAGTACGGTCTGCTTCACTACGGGTCTCTTTCAATTGAGAGATTTGCATTCTTAATTTTTTGATGGCGTTGTCCTTTCCTTGAATGGAAGCTTTCATTTTTTTCGATTACAAAGACTGAGTCAAAATCAGGAGTATCTCGAGCGGGTGGAGATGGGTTGTTTCCAAAACTTTCTTTAAGGTTTTGATACTTTAACTGTAAATTTAAGTGATTAACCTCAAGATTGGAAAAACGTTTTACTAATTCAGTATGATCATCTTTTTGAACCTTATCTCGTAATTTAGAAAGCTCTGCTTCAAGTTCCAGACAACGTGTTTGAATAATGGTGTGGGCTTCATGCATTTTAGTAAATCTAGATACAGTAAGCTCAGAATTCGTTGCAATATAAAACACTTCTTTGGACAAGCAATCAACAATTAAATTATCATTTGCAATAAGAAGATTTTTCCGCTCAATCTCATCATGCTTCCTATTTACAACATTTTGGTCAACTTCAGCTTCCAACTCTTCAAAAATGTCTTTCATTTCTTTAATTTCTTTAGTTAAAGCCTTTTGAATTCCCTTAAAATGTTCTTTAAGTGTTTTGAAAAATGGAATGACCTCGGTGAGGTAACATTCCTTGGTTTTTTCAAAACTCCTTTCCCCTTCAGTGAGCCCCGTTTGTGTAATTCTCTATTTAAAGGGTTTGTCAAATTCCGAAAAAAAGTTGTTATAAGTTGCAAAATTAATTAATTTTCACTTGACTTTTTGTTGAAGCACCTAGGACAAGCGTTGCTGGTGTTTTGGAGGGTACACCGTCATGTTTGATTGGTCTTGAGGCTAGTGTCTGGATCTGCTTTTTGAGAGCTTCGGCTTTCATCTTGATAGATCTTTAGTCCAAATATTTGCTTCAGGGATCTCATTGAATCGGGTGTGTACAAAACATACCTGGATAAATTCGTATTTGTCTTTCTTGACGATATTCTATATACTCGAAGAAAAAAGCAAGAGCATGCAGTGACACCTCAAGTTAATCCTTGGCTTTTGACTTAAGAAGGAACAGTTGTATGCCAAATTCTTCTAACATGCGAATTCTGGATCCTAAAAGTACAGTTCCATTGGTCACGTGTCGACTAGTCAGGGTATTCATGTGATCTGCCAAAATTGATCCGTCAATGATTGGGCATTATCTGACTAGTCTGCAACGGAGATTCGTCAATTTTGGGCTTAGCAGGCTTACTACGAAGATCCTTAAAGGATTCTACAAAGATCGCCAATCCAATGGACCAAAGCTGATCTGAAGAAGATCAGTTTAGAATGGATTAGTGACAAGGCTGATAGAAAGAAGCAAACTTTTCAATTGATAAAGCAAAAGTTGTGTAGTGCACCGATTCTAGCGTTACCCGAAGGAAATGAAGACTTTATTGCTTACTGTGATGCTTCAATCAAAGGGTAGGCGCAGTAGTGCTTACTGCAAGAGAAAAGGTTTGCTTATGCATCCCCCACAATGACAACTAAAAGATTCATGAGAAAAATTACACCACTCATGATCTGGAGTTCGGCGCAGTCGTGTTCGCTCTAAAGATGTGGAGGCATTATCTGTACGGGACAAAATGTACAGTGTTCACTGACCACAAAAGTTTGCAACACATCCTCGATCAGAAGGAATTAAACATGAGGCAGCGCCGTTGGTTGGAACTGCTTAGTGATTATGATTGCGAAATCCCTATCAACTAGGAAAACGCAAATGTAGTGGCCGAATGCGTTGAGCTAAAGGAACGAGTTTTAAAGCCATTACGGGTTTCTGGCCTTTGTTATGTCTATTGGTTTTGGATCTCCCAAGCGGAGTTTAGAGGCTAAGATTGAGGCAAGAAACCAGTGTAAAACCTTAAGTTCTTGAAGACGTAGGCGGTATGTTTGATTGAGTATGCGAATGACCAGAAAAGCCCAGGATGGAGAAATTGGAACACGTGCGGACGGGACATTGTGTCTAAAACACACGAAGTTGGTTGCCGTGCTACGTGATCTACGGACTCTGATTTCGATGAGTCCACAAGTCGAAGTATTTCTGGTTCACCGGGGTCCGATAAAATGTACCAGGACAGGAAGCAATGTACTGGCTGGCCTAACATGAAAGCTGACATTGCACCTTATGTTAGCAAGTGTTTGAAGTGTTTAGAGTCAAAGCTGAAACACCCAAAAATCCATCTGGCTGACTGGTACAACCAAGCCCTCTCAATGGAAATGGGGGAAAATAGCATATGGACTTTGTCACAAACTCCAAGGAACGTCAAGTGGAAACGACACCATATGGGTAATTGTAGACCGACTCACTAAGTCTGCACACTTTTTACCAATGAGGGAAACTGACCCTATGGACAAACTAGCAAAACTGTACCTGAAAGAAGTGGTCACAAGGCATGGGATACCAGTCTCGATCATTTGTGATCGTGACCCCCGTTTTACATCAAACTTCTGGAGGTCATTTCAGAAGGCTATGGGTACTCGGTTGGACATGAGTACGGCATACCATCCAGAGACTGATGGGCAAAGCGAAAGGACCATACAAACTCTTGAAGATATGTTACGCGCTTGCGTGATAGACTTTGGGAATGGTTGGGAAGGACACTTACCACTGATTGAATTCTCATACGACAATAGTTACCATGCTAGTATTAAAGATGCCCCATTCGAGGCGCTTTATGGCCGAAAGTGTCGATCGCCTGTGTGTTGGATCGAAGTCGGAGATGCTCGGCTCACTGGTCCAGAACTTGTTCATGAAACAACCGAGAAGATTGTTCAAATTAAACACAGAATGTAAGCTGCTCGTGATTGCCAAAAGAGCTACGCCGATGTGAGGCGTAAGCCTCTAGAATTTCAAGTTGGTGATCGAGTTATGTTAAAGGTATCACCTTGGAAAGGGGTCGTACGTTTTGGAAAACGGGGAAAGTTGAACCCGAGGTATATCGGACCTTTCAAGGTGTTAGCCAAAGTGGGAACCGTTGCTTATAGACTCGAACTACCTCAACAGTTAAGCAGGGTTCATAGCACATTTCATGTATCCAATCTAAAGAAGTGTTTATCTGACGAGCCATTGGCAGTTCCGTTAGATGAAATACACATTGATGATAAACTCCACTTTGTTGAAGAACCAGTGGAAATCTTGGATCATGAGATCAAGAAGTTAAGGCGAAGTCGTATTCCCATCATCAAAGTTCGATGGAACTCCAAGAGAGGTCCAGAGTTCACATGGGAACGCGAAGATCAGTTCCGAGGAAAGTATCCGCACCTCTTCACAAAAACCACACCCTCGAAGAATGTTGCATCTTGAGCCTTGGGACAAGGCTCTCCTAACGGGTGGAGACTGTAACATTTCTCATTTTCAGGTTATTTTCAACTTTAATAAATTCCATTATTTATTTTTAGAGTTTTACGCGTTCGCTTTTAATTATTATCTTATAGTTAAATCGCGTAAACTAAAAATCAATGATCAATGTAAACGGACATCAAACAAATTAAAGTTTACATCAAGCAAGTGTTATATGATTATTAGGAGTATAATTTATAACTTTTCATAATTTATTTTTGTTGGTTACGTAAAACGCTTACGTTTCGCAATAAATTACATTCGGTCATACCCGGAAGCACCTTTACCTATCTACACTTAAACAAATACCCACGTTTATACCCAATACTCAAAATTTAATTATTTTTCTCACTTATATCATCTTAGAACCGGTCATGGGTTTTTATACATGAAATAATTCATTTAATTCCTATTAAACCTTTCTTACAACTTGTAAATCCTTACACAAAGTTGTACTTGGACCCAACTTCCTAAAGATTGTCTAATCTTGGTGTCCTTGAGCCCTCTTTTGCCGCACCCTTGCATAGGGAGGAGGAGAGGCCTCTTACAACTTGTACTTAAAACCATACACTCCCATGGTTTTCATTTAGGTAGTTTCATAGTTTCCTAGTTGCTATATAATGAAAGCCCTAGTTCCTTAACCCTTTTACACATTCCATACAAGAAAAATCAAACAAGAACTCTCTCTTATTTCATTCCAAACCCACGACACACCTTAATCATTTAGGGTTTCATTTTTATTTTGCAACCAAGGTATTCCAAGCATTCAAGTGTTCAATCTAAGGTTACCTAAGACTACTCCAAGGAGATGGAAGCTTGGATTCGGGTTTAACAAGGATTTATCAAGAAAACATATTTAGGGTTTTCTTGATTAGGGTTTTGGTTTTAAAGGCTTGATTGGGGTTTACATCTTGTGTTCATCATCCTACTTGATTCCTATAAGGTCTATTTAAAGTTTTCAATACTCGTTTATTAATTTCCTATTGTTTACATATTTGTTGCATTAGTTAATCACCACCTAGTTTTATTTTAAAGCTATATAAAGTATATGATGATTTCATATGGACAAAGGACATGGACATTTAGAGGACTAAATACATGTGTAATATACGGTACAACACTTGGTAAAATAATGGTGCAAGTTCTTAAATAAAATGATTGTAAACTACTTGTTTAATTAGAAACCCTAATTATGACTTTATATATATTTTTGAAATTCGAACTATAAACCATATGTATTATATTTTATAAAAATAGTGCTAATTACAAGGATCGTGAGCATGTAAGGAACTCGAAAAACGGAATTATAACGAACAAGATACGACATTTACAAGTTATATATTATTAACTTTATAAAAATAATTATATAAGCTGTGATGAACAGTAAAAGTTACTGTTCATCAGGGGTATAAATTGTATAAATATAATATTTTGATAATTTTCCTTAATACGAACCCACGGACATAAAGAACTCGAAAAACGGAATTATAACGAACTAGTTACGTAGTTTACAAGATATATATATTTAATTCTATAAAAATATTTTTATAAACTGTTATGAATAGTAAAAGCTACTGTTCATCAGTGGATTTAAATTTTATAAATATAATATTTTGATAAATTTTCTTAATACTAATCCACGGACATAAGGATCTCGAGAAACGGAGCTATAACGAACGAGTTATGATTTAAACAAGTTACACATGTTTAATTTTATAAAATAATTTATATAAACTGTGATGAACAGTAAAAGTTACTGTTCATCAGTGGGTTAAACTTTATAAACATGATATTTTGATAAATCATTTTAATACGGAGACGTGGACATAAGAAACGTATAAAACGGAGTCGAAACGATAAAGATATGAAGTTTTAAAACTCGCGCGCATTACTTTTATTTTTATACAATCTTTTATAAAACAATTAATTTAATAATAAAATATCATTATTAAATCATACATTTTTACAAACGACGCATTTGTAAACGAAAATAATATTTTCTTACGGATACAAGTACACACACTTTTATTTAACAAAGTACGAGTTAATTATTGTTTTAACTTTTAAATAATTAATAAAAACTATTAGGTGGTGGTGTAGCTATACAACATGTGATGTTTTATTTATATGAAATACATTATACTCATACGACCTATAATTCATTAGGTTGCATTCCAATTGCCGAGGCGATTCACTTACTTGATTTAGATAATCAATCATTCACTTACGGTGAGTTCATAGCCCCGCTTTTATACAACTATATTGTTTTACAACTTTGGGGTGAGAAACATGCATTGTTTTACATTTGGACGCAAGTACTCTTTTAAACATATTACGAGTTGGCCTAAGTAGCTAAACCCACTATTGCCCACCCTCATGAACTGTCAATTGCTAGTTAGCGAGCGCGAATGTTATGAATAGATCTATTTGGGATTGACATCCCCGTTCGGGTGAGTAGCGCTCATCAGTTTTCGGAGGTACCGAAACAACGAACGTATACATGTCGGAACAATTTGGATGTTGCGGGTTGAACATCTACATGGGCACATTTAGTGCATTAAATTGCATACATATATGTCGAGCTTCGGTGTCATGAACTTAGTGCACTCGTAATTACTTTTAAGATATTGTATGTGTTACATGTCTTACTTTGGAAATCTTGTGGTCCTACTTTATACATTTACTAAACCTGTGAATTCACCAACTTTATGTTGACGTTTTAAAGCATGTTTTTCTCAGGTCAATAAGGTACGAGAAACAAGGATACATTGGTGGTCATCATTTTGGAGTCATTACTATAAAGATTTGGATGCATTACGTTTTGGGAATATTTGTTATGTCTTAAAATCTTTACTTTTCATGGATGAACTATTTAAGCTTCGGCTATTGTAACAAACAAGTCTATTTAATCCAATGTATCAATTTTAAACGACTCATATAGAGGTCGTTCTCTTATCTCGTGCTGTTGATCTATGAAGTAACATTCCCCAACCCATATTCCGCTGCGACCCATTTTGGGGGTGTTACAATGTGGGTCGAAACTGGTGCTAAAGTATGCATGTGTCGAGGTCATAACATCAGCCTATGTGGCTTTATTTTTAGCGGGTGAAGGCCAGACTTTGGCCTCAATTTGCAAACTCATTACTAGGATATTTCTTATGATTCAAATTGCTAAATGCAACCTGTCACGTCAACTATCAAATGCCCCCAATAGTTGTTGCTAAATCTAAGTCTAAGTGGGTCGATATAGGGCTCAATGTCGACACATTAGGGCTGTTGTACAAATAGTAATTTAGCAGACTTATGTTTCAACTTTGTGACCTTATATTCTTTTCATTTACTCGACAAAAATAACTTATCTTAGGGGTAAAATGATCACGCTTAGTCCTATTATTGAAAGAAATTATGTTGCCCTTAAAGGTTTCGTGTTTAAGGGTCGGATAAGATGTTTAAAGCTACTACACGCATGGGTTTATTAATAAGACATAACTTTTGTATTTTTATTTCTATCTCAATAACAAGTCCTAGTTACCTTCATGCATATATCCTAAGCCTAACATCCTCACATTATGCACATGATTCACTTGTTATTTACACAATTCATGGGGGTTTGGCTAGCTCATTCGCACTACATCAGAAGGTAGTAAAAAGAAACAAAAATGTTTAGTTGGTTACAAGTTTAAGCACACCACTATGGAACAAGTATTGCATTCAAAGTATGATTGACAAGGGAGGTTTAATCACAAGGATGCGAACTCATAAGGAATGGAAAAAGAAAGAGTGTGTGTAAGCTTGAATCACTCGAAACCCTAGCACCAACACCACAAAACCCTAATTATGTGGGATCCTTTCGTGACTCCAAACCAACAGCCCTTGTGACCCCGCTTCTTCTTCTTACGAACCAACAAAGGAACCTTAAGAATGTCGAGTGGGTTAGGGTTTAATGGTGATAGAAATGGGGGTGAAAATTGGTTGAGTATGTGTGTCGAATACAGAGAGCAAGAAAGGGAGTATACGAAGTTGTGAGGCTGTGAAACACTATCCCAATCCAAGATCTTCTTATATACATGAAAGAATGGGTATGCATAATGTTGCCTCATGAAATCACATTCTCTTGTTAAGCCATTCATGGCAAGGAATTTCTTGAATTCATCATAGTCCCCAAACAGTGTTTAAAAGCGTGTTACTATGGATAATATGGAAGCAAATAGGGAGAATGTAGCAGCTTAGATATCACGTGAATGAGTTGGGTTTGGGTAAAAAGAAGTTGGGCTTTTAACCGCTAGACAAAAAAGAGTTATATTAGGCTAGTATTTTGTTACTTCTTTTCCTTGAATAATCGGCTGGGAGACTAGGAGATGGGGGGGGGGGGGGGAACACACGACATTGTGGGCTAAAACCTAGGGATTTTCATATTTAAGTCTCCATTAACTCTCTTTATTTACATACATTGAATTTTTAGGCTCACATGGTATAACTAGTGCTATTTAAATGCCCTTCTATATGAATTAAATTAAAGTCTAAAACGAAGTAGCAACGGCAATTTAAAAATGATGAAGGTACGGAGTCGTAGAAAGACCTAAAAATCACGGGGTGTTATAGTCTCCCCCGGTTAGATGAGCCTTGTCCTCAAGGCTTAAGGCGTTGTAGTGGATGAAGATGCCCGATTTGTGAAGAGATGTGGGTATTTCTTTTTGAATGAATCTTCACGTTCCCATGTGAACTCAGGACCTCTCCTGGAGTTCCAGCGAACCTTAACGAGTGGTATACGGCTTTGCTTTAATCGTTTGATCTCCCGTTCCATAATTTCAACGGGCTCTTCCACAAATTGGAGTTTATCATCAATATGTAGTCCTTCCAACGGAACAGCTAATGGTTCATCGGAATAACATCTCTTCAAGTTGGATACATGGAATGTATTGTGAACCCTGCTCAATTCTTGAGGGAGTTCAAGCTTGTATGCAACGGATCCAATCTTTTCCAACACCTTGAAAGGTCCAACATATCGAGGGTTTAACTTCCTCCATTTGCCAAAATGTACGACCCCTTTCCAAGGTGAAACCTTGAGCATAACCTTATCCCCGACTTGAAACTCCATTGGCTTACGCTTTAAGTTGGCGTAGCTCTTTTGTCGGTCATGAGCGGGTTGAATCCTTTGCTTGATCCGAATGATTTTCTCGGTCGTTTCTTGAATTAAATCTGGACCGATGAGTTGAGCCTCTTCGACTTCAGCCCAACAAACAGGTGAACGACACTTTCGACCGTACAATGCCTCAAACGGTGCTGCCTTGATGCTAGCGTGATAACTATTGTTGTATGAAAACTTGACTAATGGCAAATGATTTATCCAACCCTTTCCAAAGCCGATCACGCAAGCACGTAGCATATCCTCAAGAGTTTGGATGGTTCTCTCGCTTTATCCATCAGTTTTATCCAAACTAGTACCCAAAGCCTTTTGAAGTGATCTCCAAAAATGTGATGCGAACCTAGGGTCACGGTCACAGATGATTGAGACACGTATCCCATACCTCGCAACTACCTCCTTTATGTACAACCTTGCCAACTTCTCCATAGAGTCTGTTTCTCTCATTGGCGTAAATATTGCAGATTTAGTGAGTCGGTTTACAATCACCCAAATAGTGTCATGACCCTGCGGTGACTTAGGAAGCTTGGTGACAAAATCCATGGTGATATTGTCCCACTTCCATTGAGGTATCTTGGGTTGTACCAACAATCATGATGGTATTTGATGTTCAGCTTTGACCCTAGCACACGTCAGACATTTGCTAACATAGGTGGCAATGTCGGCCTTTATATTGGGCCACCAATATAGCTTTTTCATGTCTTGATACATTTTGTTCCAACCTGGATGGACAGAGTATTTTGATTTGTGGGACTCGTGCATGATTACGGTCCTTAAATCTTCATAACATGGCAACCAAATCCTACCATTTAAGCATAGGGTTCCGTCCGCACGGGGTTCCAACCTCTCCTTTGATAGATGCTTCCTGATCATACCTTATACGTCTTCATTCTTGAGATTTTCTAGTTTCTATGCCTCGGTCTGAGCATTCAAGATTTGTTTGGGAAGATCCAAGCCAATAGTCATAACTAAGGCTCGCACTCTTAATGGTTTACTTCGCTCTTTCCTTTTCAAAGCATCAGCCACAACATTTGCTTTCCCAGGTGATAACGAATCTCACAATCGTAGTCACTGAGCAACTCTAACCAACGACGTTGCCTCATATTCAACTTCTTTTGGTCAAGTATGTGTTGTAAGATTTTATGATCCATGAACACCGTACATTTGGTTTCGTACAAGTAGTGTCTCCAAATTTTTAGAGCAAACACCACTGCACCAAGTTCCAAATCATGAGTAGTATAATTTTTCTCATGGATCTTCAACTGATGTTATGCATAAGCAATCACCTTCTCGTTTTGCATCAATACCGCACCCAATCCTTTATGTGTCGCATCGCAATAAACAATGAAGTTCTCATCTTCTTGAGGGAGAGCTAAGATAGGTGCGCTACACAACTTAGTTTTCAACGTCTGAAAAGCTGCTTCTTGCTTGTCACCCCATTTAAAGGCGACTTTCTTCTGGGTAAGCTTGGTCATTGGCTTAGCAATCTTTGAGAACCCTTCTATGAATCTCCGATAATACCCGGTAAGACCTAAAAATTAACGAATCTCCGTTGGTGTTTTAGGAGACGCCCAATCTTTAATTGATTCGATCTTGGCAGGATCCACGTGAATGCCTTGACAGTCAATCACATGACTAAGAAATTGTACCTTAGGAATCCAAAATTTACATTTTGAAAACTTAGCATATAACTCCTCCTTCTTAAGCAGTTCTAGAATTGCCTTAAGGTGTTCTTCATGTTCTTTCTTGTTCTTTGAATAAATGAGTATATTGTCGATAAAGACAATTACAAACTTATCCAAGTATGGTTTGCACACTCGGTTCATGAAGTCCATGAATACCGCAGGTGCATTTGTCAAACCAAATGGCATAACTTGGAACTCGTAATGACCATACCGAGTCCTAAATGCCGTCTTCGGAATATCCTCTTCTCGCACTCCAAGCTAATGATAACCCGACCGTAAGTCTATCTTTAAGTAAATACTTGATCCTTGTAGTTGATCAAACAAATCATCAATCCTTGGGAGATGATAGCGATTCTTCACCGTTAGTTTATTCAATTCCCAGTAATCGATGCACATCCAGAATGATCCATCCTTCTTTTTGACAAACAAGACTGGAGCTCCCCAAGGTGAGGAACTGGGTCTTATAAAGCCCTTGTTGAACAGTTCTTGCAGTTGCTCCGACAATTCTTTCATTTCGAAAGGAGCCAATCAATACGGTGCTCGTGCTACAGTGGCAACACCAGTCATAAAATCAATTTAGAATTCCACTTGTCAAGTTGGTGAAAGACCCGGCAATTCTTCAGGAAATACCTTAGGAAAATCTCGAATGATTAGTACGTCCTCAAGTCGCTTCTCCCCTGACCTGTCTTCAGTCCCCTTTGATGTAATATTGGCTAAAAAGACATGGTGTCCTTTCAACAAATATTTATAAGTTTTAGTGCATGAAATGATGTTCAGACGAGTCCCGTTTCCCTGATTGCTCCTGTCACCATGGACAATTAAGGTTTCACTTCCCCAGGGAATACGAACGATCTTCTCGGCACAATCAATGACCGCGTGGTACTTTGACAACCAATCCATGCCGATTATGACGTCAAAGCAACCAAGTTCTATGGACAATAAGTTGATGTTGAATGGATGGTTCAAGAAGTTTAACGTACAACCCCGAATGATAGTTTTTATCCCTATTATTTTCCCGTCGGCTAGTTCAACATCGTAATAATGGTCTAGTGTAGTGGGTGTAATATCAAACAAAGAGCTAAATATTGTGGATACAAAACTCCTATCGGCACCAGTATCAAATAGAATAGAAGCATAGCGGTCGTTTAGAAGGAACGTACCTGTAACAACGTTAAAGTCCAGGCTTGTTCCCGTATTGCCCACCACATAAACCTTGGCTGGTGCATTGTCATTCCCACGTTGATTACCACGGTTTCCATTCTTCAACTTAGGGCAGTCCCTCTTGAATTGCCCTTAAACACCACACTCATAGCAAGTAACGACATTTTGAGTTGCTCCGGAGTTCCCACGATTGTTATTATTATTGTTTGGACCGGAACTCCTACAGTCACGAGCCAAATGGCCGATCCTCTTACATTTGTTACATCTGGGAGCACATGGCCCTTTGTGGTGATAGTTGCATTTTGTACACAAGGGCAAGTGTACTCTCTCTTCTCACTAGTCCTAGCAATGTAAGCTCGCCTAGTGTTCTGTCTCTTGTTTTATTGTTGGTACCCCTTATTGTTTCCAGCATTAAACTCTATCTTCCTCTTCTGCTCAGCTTGCCTTTTAAAAATAGTGATGAGTTTCTGGTTCATCTGATCATTGGCAAACTCGATTACCTCTTTCATTGTCTGGGGTCGATATGACATCATATTTCCCCGGATCATATCAGGAAGTCCACTCACATACTTCTCAACTTCATCAGATTCCTCGGGAAACATATGTCCACACATCAATGCAAGCTCTTGGAAACACAAAGTGTAGCTCGGGATATCAGTACCTTTTACCTTTATGTTCTAGAGTTTGATTTCCAACTTTTTGATTTCACCCCTTGGGTAGTATTTGACCGTTATCAACTTCTTCAATGCCTTCCAGTCCATGGCATAAGCAACCTCTTATGTAACCGCCTTCTTGTGGGAGTTCCACCAAGTAAGGGCATTTCTAATAAAAGTGAAAGTTACGAACTTAACTTGGTTCTCTGGAGCACAATTGCTTATGTGGAACACTGATTCCATCTTTTCGAACCATTAGGATAGCACAACTACCCCTTCAGTACCCTTGAAGTTAAGTGGATGATAGTTCAAGAAATCTTTGTACGTACACTCACGCGGAGTGCGAGTAGCTCCTATGGTTCCAGTGCCAGAATTGTGGCTTCCATCGCCATGACCATTCGTGCTGTTTCGAAGAGTGTCATGGTTAGCAAGTGATGTGGAAGCCCTGTCAGCGACCAGTTGCTCAACAGCGGCAGCAGTCATTGGGGCAGCAGCCACAACAGAAGTGGCAGCAATAGTAGCAGCAGCCCTTGCAGTTTTTGTAGCAGCAAAGGTTCTTTTTGGTGGCATATTGTTCTAGATCACAACAATAAAATATGTACAATATGTAATAAGATCACATCACACAGTGATTACATAATATGACTGGGATCACAACACATCATAGAATTGAGATCAACATAACATAATACAACATCTCATATATAGTTAGAAAACATACATGATTTGTTCGATACAAGAAATAAATAAAAACAATACAGGTCCTACTACCGAGCTAGCTGGGAATGAAACCCATAATACTTAGCCGGCTATAATGATAGCTATGAATATGAAAATGACCTAGGAACTACTACCGGTGCCCTAGGGAGCATCCGCACGAGCATGCTCTCTAGATTGAAGTGCTCGGATCTCTCCTAGTACCGTCGCCAGATGTCCCTGGAGTGATGAAACCTGTGCAGTCAGAGCTGCTATCAATGAATCCTGCACATCCATACGGTGATCCTGCGTCCAAACGTGTGTCTTGTATCCCTGAAGCTTATAGTGGATAGCCAAACTAAATCCCATAGAGTGTGCCCAACCTTTTGGGAGACTAGAGCCTCCTGATCCAAGAGTCGAGCAGTCTCATAGTGGTACTGCCTATCATCGACCAATGCCTCAACCGTTTGATGTATTTTAGTCTGTCGATCTTGGGTATCCTCAATCATAGCATAGATGTCCTGGGTGTCCTGCTCCTGCACTATAGCAAGCTCAGTCACCCTAGTGTTGACTCCCTCGAGGGTCACTAGTGCAACCACCTCGGCAGTCTCTCTCGGGTCTACCCAAGTATCTCTAATCCCATAGCCGACTGCCTCGGCTCTCTATCATCTGGCTTCAACATCCAGAGTGTCGACAAACCCATAATCTACCCTACGACCTCCAGTAGGCTAGGGACAGCAGTCGAACTCTCCCCCACCTCATATCTCGATGCGGGAGTAGTAAGACATAACCTCTTATGAGGTGGTAGTTCGGTCTTGGGAATATCCTCCCTGTAGTCGATTGGTGGTATGAACAATGAGTCTGGTAGTGGTGGTAGTGGTGATGATGGTAGAGGCGGTAGTGGAGGTGATGGTAGTGGTAATGTTGCGGGTACGGGTGGTGGTAATGGTGATGAAGCTCTCAATCTACCCATGGCAGCTTTGAAGCCTAGGGGTGCACGCACATGGTTAGGGCTACCATATAGGTGAGGTAATCTAGTAAGTGGTAATGATGGAAGTGCGGGTGCAGCTAAACACCTAGCAAGGCGTTCCTCTAAAGAGGGTGGTGATAGTGAGATGACTGGTGAGGGTGGTGGTGTAGGCAAGGCAAAAAGTCTCTCGACCTCATCCTTAGGAGGTAATAGTATAGGTACCTCTGGTCGAATAGATATCCTAGCAGTAGTACGATATGCTGGGGGTAATGATGTTGTAGGTACGGGCTCATCAGCCTCAAGTGCCTCTGTATCCTCTGCTGAAGGAACAGGTATATGAGAAGGGTCAGCCGAAGCTAGGTGCTCATCCTCCTCCTCCTCGAAGGGCTCCTCATCCTCATCGTCATTGTCATTATCATTATCATCATGATCATCATCATTATCCCTTCCATCCGCAGGATAATCAGCATGCTCCTCCTCGGAGTCCTTCTCCGGATCCTCCTCTGGATCAGAGTCAGCCACATACCCTGGAGGCATGGTAGTAGGTGAATTAACAGGAGGTAATGGCTGCTCCTCAGCTGGGAACACATGCTCATCCTCCAATGGTATATACTCAGGATATATAGGCTCTGGCACGTTGTCAGGATTATGTGCCTGTGGATCGTTTGGGCTACTGGCTGAATAGGAAGTCCATCGTATCCGTATACGATGACCCGGGGGAAACCTCCATCGGACAGCTCCTCATTAGCTGGCCAAAATGCCATCCCTGGCTCAGAATCGGTATCGACGAATGTGTAGGTAATCGTAGATGATGCCGAAGACATGACTGAATCTGTAACACCTCCAAATTGGGTCGCAGCAGAATAATGTGTATCCGGGAGCGTTACATTACAGATCAATAGCACAAGATATGAGAATGACCTCAAAAAAAGTCATTTAAAATACAATACATTGGATTTATTGAAATTGTTTGATACAAAGCACGAAGGCTTAAATAGTTCAACATTTGAAATAAAGATTCTAGATCATAACAACCGTCCCAAAATATAATGACTCTAAATCTTTATGCATCACACCCAAAAGACTATCCCAACGTATCTTGTGCACCTCGTGCATAATTGACCTGAGAAAAACATGCTTAAAACGTCAACATAAAGTTGGTGAATTCATAGGTTTATGTAAATGAAATGTTAGACCGTAAGATTTTCAAGTGTATGATAATGCAACATATGCAATTTTCACAAATGTAATTACCTTTCCCTAAGCTCATAACACCGAATCTCGACATGTATGACTGCAATATAAATATTCCCACATTGCCTGTGATGATGTTCTAACCCGCAACATCCAAATTCGACATGGTATACATCCGTTGGTTCACTCCATGACACCAGTGAGAGCAACTCACCCGGATGGGGATGTCAACCCCAATAGATCTATTTATAACATTCGTGCTCACACAAAGTAATTGACAGTTCATGATAATGGGCTCAAGGGTTACAACTACTTAGGCAAATACGTAATCATGGTAAAATGTACACTTAGGTCCAATTTGTAAAAACAAAGCATGTTTCTCACCCCAAAAGTTGTAAATCATTGATATAGTAAAACATGGGGCTATGAACTCACATTGAGTATTGATAATGTAGAAGCAAGGTAGTGGCACGAAAAACGATGCAAAAGACTTTATCCGCAACCTATGAATAAATAATGCATATTCACTAAACGGACAAATAATAATATAATAACACTTGCAATCTTGTCCCTAGTGTGTGCTTGATCTTTATTTAAAATAGTGATATTTGAAAACAATTTCTTGTTTTAAAATGGTCAACTTTATCGGGTCAACGCGGTCAAAATATAAATATATAATTTACGACTTGGGAGACTTTAAGAAACTAGGTCGTCTATACTTTAAAATATTAGTTTAGATCAGTCATTGGTTTGGTCTCTAAGTGCGTTAAATAATTAGATGAAACATTGACGTTTTCCTTTAAATTAAACTTATAAATTACTAAGTTTTATCATGAGTCATCTTAGAGTTTTATGACTAGTTTACGGGTTCGTTACTTGATGATATGGGAAACTAAAAACATATTTGAAATTTTAGATGGGTTGTCTACAATATTCGTTAAGTAAGCTTCGTCTCAAAACGTCGTTTAGGTTGTTAAAAATGAGGCTAAACACGCGTGGGTTGCAAGGCAGTCTTCCAGACTTAGAAAATAAAAGGGGCCTTATTTTTCAGCATGTGCTGATTGCGTGGACAGTATTTTAGTCTTAATTTATGACTTTGATACTCGATCTTAAGGTAAGGTAAAAGTACCCTTGAAAACTAGGCCGGGCCGTTTATAATTTACCTTTTATAAGGTTTGGGGGTAGAGGTCGTTATGTGGGTCAAAACTGATGCTAAAGTAGGTGTGTGTCGAGGTTTTATCATCAGCATGTGCTGACTGTGGAGGCCAGACTTTGGCCTCAATTTGCGAGCTAGTTTCTCAGCCATTTCTCATAATTCAAGTTGCTAAATACAACATGCCATGTTGACTATAAAATGCCCCTACTTGTTCTCTCTACGCCTAAGTCTAAGTGGGTCAAAACAAGACTTAAAGTAAGGGGTGTCGAACTGTCTGTCAGGAGTATTAACTGTGTGACAGCAGTACTAACTTTGGGTCCTTATATCTTTTTATTTTCTAGACGAATTTTAGTAATTTCAGGGGCAAAATGATCATGACCCGTCCTATTTTTTGAAGTAATTAAGTCGTTCCTATATGCTTCGTGTTTAAGGGTCGGATAGTGTACGCAAAGTCATGGTGTAAGCTACATTCTTTGTTTTTATAAATTTTGTATACATGAAATATTTTTATTCGAGTCCTAACCCTGGCTACACATGACTGAATATATAAAAATACTACCCTTGCATATCCCCAACCCAAGTTATTATTTCATTAACAAATGTATAGCAAGTCACTTGTTTCATGCGTGTATATCAGAAGGTGAACCACAAGAAAAGAAGTTTTGTTCTTAACAACCTTCAAGCACAACTAGAGGCGAAAATATGCAATTTAAAACAAATAGAATGAAAGTGTGAACTCACAGAATACGCGAAAGAAGGTGTGTACCGAGCTTAACCCAACGAAAACCCTAATTTCCAAAAACACAAGAAACCCTAGTTCGGTTTCAAAACAACCTCGTTACCCAAGCTATTACCAAACGAACTACCACGCTATGTCTTCCACTCGTACTTGCAACAACCCGAAGACTCCCTTTGTTTTTGAAACCTCGATCAAACAGAAACACCAAAAAAAAGATGAATGTGGTTTAGGGTTTTCAATGTTTTTAGGGTTTGAATATTCTTGTATTCGAATGAAGATACAAAGAAAAAGGTGTGAGCTTGTTTGAGTGTTGTGTATGAACCGAAATCAAAGTGAAAGGAGATGGAATTGATGTAAATGAAGCTGTTGTTGTTGTGTTTTCAAAGGAGGCAAACTGGTCCTTTATGCTCACATGAATGGCATGCATAGTGATTCTTTCTTGAGTTACATTCTTGTGTAATCCCATTCAAGGCAAGGAATATCTGGGTTTTCACATAGTCAATGCACAGTAGATTTAAAGGTGATTACTGTGTAAAGCTTGGAGGCAAAACCAATAAGGAGTAGCAGCTAGGGGGGGTCACGGGTATAAGTAGGTTTAGGGAAAAAGGATTATGGCTTTTAGACGTTGGATAAAAGATATAAAAGGGGTTTATAAATCTTATGTTTATCTAATAAGGTTTAAACGTGACTTTAGGTATGTATGAGAACAAATATATCGGCACATATACATGATTTGGGAGGGGTTACATGAGTTTTTATTCTTAGCTTTTATTTTGTTTCTTAATCTATAAAAGTTAAGTTTAGTGTGGTTTGTGTAAAGTCTTTAATGAGTGTAGTTGACGTTTCTAGCAAACGTTAAATTTTGAGCTCACGTGATATAACTAATGTTATTTAAATGGTTAACTATGCGAATTATGGTAAAGTCTAAAACGAACTAGTAAAGCAAATTTAAAATGACAAAAGTACGGAGTCGTAATATGACCTGAAAAACACGGGGTGTTATATTTTAACCTTTTGTTCTTAGTGATTATCTTTAAACTCATTTTGCATAATTTATCATATTCGTTATCTAAAGCTAAATCATCAATTGATGAGTTTTCATCACTAAAGTAGGAGGATTCGGAACATACCTCACTTGATGCATGAGCTACGAGACACGTTTCGTTTTTGACCTTCTTATCATCTTCTTCACCGCTATCGCTCCAAGAGCCTCCGACAAAAGCTCTTTGATTCTTGTCTTTTGTTGGTTTTGGACATTCTCTAATAAGATGATTCTGGTCGCCGCATCTAAAGCATTTTCTATTACTTTTAACGTTTTTGTCATCACGGCTTCTTTGGAACGTCTTTTTGTCGTTCCGAGGTTGTCTCACGAATCTACCTCTTCTCTTAAAGAACTTCTTGAAGTCTCTTACCGCCATGGCGTACTCTTCGTCTTCACTACCGGAAGTCGAACACTCTTCATTACTAGATTCTTTCTTAGCCTTTAAAGCAAGAGATTTCCTTTCAACTTTTGCTTTGACTATTTCGGAATCTTTCTTGTTGATCATCTCATGGACTTTGAGGTTTCCAATGAGCTCATCAAGAGATAGTGATGTTAAGTCTTTCGACTCTTCAATCGCCGTGACCTTTGCTCTCCATTTAGGATGTAGAACCCTAAGAAACTTTCTTACGTAGTTCTTACTAGAATAACCTTTATCAAGAGCTTTAGGACTAGTAATAATAGTATTAAATCTAGCAAATGCACTATCTATAGATTCGTCTTCGGAAATGACGAATTGTTTATATTGTTGAACCAAAAGGTCGATCTTATTATCTTTGAATTTGCTATTACCATGATGGGTGATTAACAAAGTTTTCCAAATTTCTTTTGTCGTATTACACATGAAAATTCGTTCATATTCTTTTATATGCAAAGCATTGTAAATAACCATTTTGGATTCATTATTTTTTGCAAGCCTTCTTTTAAGATCATCAGTTTGTTTTTCAAAAGGGACAACCTCATCAAGTTTAGTTTCTGGATTTTGAATAATAGGTTGAAAATCACCATTGGTAATAACATGCCAAAGATCTAGATCTATTGATTAAACATATGTCTCGAATCTATTTTTTCAATAAATAAAACTATCGCTTTCAAAAAGTGGTGGTCTTTGCATAGATTGCCCTTCTAGATATTTGTCAGAATCCATAGATCGATCCAAGCTTTAAAATACAATATATTTTAAAAATCTTGAGTGACCTTGGCTCCTGATACCAATTGTAGAAAACTAGAAGTGGGGGGTTGAATAGTTTAACGACGTGTGAAGTTCTTAAGCCTATTTATAAGTATATAACAATGTGACCTGTTTTTCTGTCGAATTGGTAATATGTCGACAAAAACGAATATATTAGAAAATAAAACTATTTTGTTGTGGCTAAAAAAACAATGAAAATAATATACCAGCTAGTCCATGTGTGCAAATGAAGTATCTCGTCAGTTCTTCTGTTGTACTTCTTCAAAATGTTGATAGTACCTGTAGAAGGTAATAAGATGACGAAAAGGTTACTAAAAAATCTTCGGATGATATGCATGATAACTCTAGAACCAAAATCTAATGTCAAATCAATTTCAAAAACCTATCGTAGAACAGGTTGCCGCCACCTGGTCTTCGAACACCACCTTCATCATTGGTCGCTGGTCGCCAGTAACCACCGCCTGGTGGTTGACTGTCATTGTCGCTGCCATTTGGTACCCTAGTACTATCACATAGTTGAATATTGTGTACGAAAATGGTGAAATCCTAATTCCCTTCCCCTGCCAATCTAGTCTGTGGCCATTTCTTTAACCATTGTTGCAAAAAACATAAAAAATTGAAAGAGTGGGTTATAGTTTATAGAGACCGGACGAAATAAATAAATCACAAAAGTAATCAACAGTTTCCATTTCCTTAGTTTATAAGATAATTTTCCACCACATTCATAGTGTACTACCCATTTATTTCTAAGAACCCATAACCATATTTTATATGCTTATAGAGTTGTTATAATTTGCAAAGTTGATAACATATGCATTCTACAGTAGAAAGTAACTCATGGTATATCACTATATTGTGCTAAATACTAATCACGCCGAACAAATATAGTGGAAATATAACTATTAGCCAAACTAGAGGTGAAAAAAAACCGGTTTTAAAAATCGGAACCGGTTTGAAACCGGAAAACCGAACCGGTCAACACCGGGTTTGACCAAACTGGTTTCGGTTTGAGGACAAACCGGCGGTTTGGAACCGGTTTAGGGTTTTCGAGCTTCCACCGGTTTGTATACTGGGTTTTCGAACCGGTTTGAAAAACCGGTTTCAACCCGAACTATTTTTTTTTAATTTAGCTTTTTTATTGTGAGAGGTCCCGTGAAGGAGAGTTTTCAATAGAGATGCGGTGAACGAGCTAAACTTCGGCAAAAAATTTATTTTTCGGCAACAAATTTTTGTGGCGGTTTTGGCCGAAATTCGCATGGTCACTCAGAAGTGACCCAACAGACAAGGCTCAACACTTCATCGTGAGCTGTGTTACTTTTTGGCCTTTCGGGGTCGTTTCATGCCTCAAAAGAGCATTTTTCTGTTTTATAAGTACGTTTTTGGGTAAAAGGAAGTATACATCATTTCTTCCCATGTCCTCATACTCTTTTTGACGAATCTTGTACTATACCAATGCTTATCTCTATCTTGTACCCATGCTTATCTTTATGGCAGTTTTTTGGATCTTGTCCCCCCCACTTGCTTATCTTCACATGCTTATCTTTATGGCATTTTTTTGGATCTTGTCCCCACCACATGCTTATCTTATCTTCACATGCTTATTTTTATGGATCTTGTCCACCTACATACTTATCTTCACAGTCTTTGTGCTATTTTATTTCATTATAAATAGAGAGGTTGTGTTTCAATGTTAATCACAACTCAAAAATCACAATCCTAAGCAAAAAAAAAACTCTCCAAAGCAAAAACCAAATTTCTTTCAATGGCAAGTGAATCCGCATCCGCCTCAGCTACCACCGGTGTTGGTTCAACAAGTGCACCGACAATTCGTGAAATCATATCAACCAATCGAAACCCTCAGATTTGGAAAGACTTCAACCTTTGCATAATGACCGACAACTCGCAAAAAGCTCAATGCAAGCATTGCTTTCATTTCTTATCGGTCGGTTCCAACACGACGTTGAGGAATCATATAGAGCATCCGCATTGTGAAGCAAAGAAGGCACAGAAGAACCAGAATTCGGAAGCGGGGCAAACGTCTATGGCTCGAGATGGGAGTGTTTTCATGTACGATCCGGATTATCTTCGTGAACAATTCGCGGGTTTGGTGATTCAACGAGCGTTACCATTCAACCACTTTGACCACGAGCAAACAACGAGGGTGTTCCAGAACACTATGCAACCAAGATACACTCATGTAAGTCGCTCTACTCTCAAACGTGATGCAATGAAACTATGGTTAGCGGCTAAACAAGAAATAATTGATAGTTTTGGTAACATAAATGCTTGTGTCAACCTAACAACGGATGTATGGTCCGCTCCTCATGGGGTGCCCGGTTCTTACATGTGTGTTACCGCACATTGGATTGAACCCGGTACTTGGCAAATGATGAAGCGGGTCATTTCATTCGAAGAGTTTCCGTCTCCTCACACGGGTGGAGCCTTGTTTAAAATGTTGACAAAAGTCCTTACCAATTTTAACTTGGAAGATAAAGTTATGTCAATTACATTGGATAATGCTAGCAACAACACATCCGCCATGGATAAACTAAAATTAAAATACGAGCCACCAATGGGGGGTAGATTTTATCATAGTCGTTGTGTTGCACACATCATTAACTTGGTTGTGCAAGCTGGTTTAGAGGTCCCCGCGATTGATGCAATAAGAGAGTCTTTTAAGACAATGTTAAAAGATATTTTCAAATCAAGTGCAAGAACCCGACAACGCTATGTTAAAATCTGTAAAGATGCAGAGAAACCTTGTTTACGACCAAATTGGGACGTTCCAACACGATGGAACTCCACTTATCATATGTTCCTAAGTGGTTTGAAACAACAAAATACTTTGGCGTATTTTCATGACGTTTTGGCCAATAAGAATAGGTGTAATCATTTTCCGACTGAAAATTGGGTTATTATTCAATTTTTAACCCAATTACTTGTGCAGCCGCTTTAAATCCATGTTTTAATGTAAACGGGGTAGACTTTCATATCGAGTCGATAAGTACGGATTTGGAGTTTTTTGACGATACTTTTGCATCTAAGTCAAAAAGTTATTTTAAAGAATCTTTAGAAGGTTTGTATAATCTTTATTATGCAAAATATGGTAACCCAACTCAATCATCTCAAACAAGTGGTGGGGCTACTTCATCGAAGGCGAGTGGCAGAAATAAGTATATCTGTTTGCTAAAAGGTTTAAAAGCACATACAAAAAAAAGGAAAGGACTGATCCTACAATGTCTAGCGAATATGAGCGATATGTCTATTCGAATTTTGTCACACATCTTCATCCCAAAGAGTTTGCAAGTTTTAATGTCTTAGGTTTTTGGAAAGAAAAGGAAACAATGTTTCCCGTTCTATCCCACATGTCCATGGATATAATAAGTGTACAAGCTTCTTCGGTAGCTTCTAAATCCGCATTTTCAACAAGTGGAAGGGTGTTGTCAATCCAAAGAACAAGACTCACTCCGACGTCTTTAAAGATGTGCATGTGTTTGAAGGATCACTTGGACGCTAAAGAGCGTAAACAAGACAAATGCCCTCTTGAAACACCCTTAAACTTTGAAGAAGGTATCTTTGATGACGAGGTGCAACAAAATGAAGCCATTCCACTATCCGATGAAGAAATTGCACTAGATGCTAGCAGTGAAGGCACGATATCTCCGGGAGGACAACGGTATGATTATATGCTGAGCAGCGAAGCCGAAGATGATTACTAATTTTCGATTAGTATGTTGTATTTTTAATTCGCTTGCATTATGTTGTTGATGTTGTATTTTAAATTTTCTTGCATTGTGTTGTATTTCCTTTCCAATGTATTTCGTTTCTGATGTATTAGGGTTTTTATATTAAATAAAAGTTGAAGTTTATTCCGTTTATAGCCTACAAAACCACGGGAAAAAAAAACCAGTCAAAACCTGTTTGGGTGGTTAACCGGTTCCAAACCGGTGGGACCGGTTCGACAAAAACCGCACCCCGAACCGGTTTCAAACCGGAACCGGTTTTCCCCAAACCGGTTTCGACTGGTTCGTTGACCGAAACAGGTTCTGTTTGACTGAAACCGAACCGAACTGGTTAACCGGTTTGCGCACGTCTAAGCCAAACTTGTAGTTTGAACCCCGTGTGTGTGATTATATGATAAATTTGCATGTGCTAGTATTGAATATAGCGGATGGTGACATGTGGAATAACCATAACACTACAAGAAAAAGGGGCTTTAGTGTCAAAATTTGAGTGACGACTTTCTTTTTTGGTCACAATCCAGTGATGATATAATTTATGGTCACTATTTTTCGTCACTGGTCAAAAGTCGGTGACGAAACTTATAAGTGGTCACTGTGTAGTCACTAAATTACGTTCTAGGTATTTTTGATCTAGAATAGTGACGAGATATTTGGTCATTGATATGATAAACGCCAGTGACGTAATTTTGGTCACTTTTTACATTGTTAAATGTTAATTCTATAAAATAATAAAAAAATAAGGGGCATTTACATATATATACATGCTAAAGGAAAAAGATCCTCTAAAGTTATGGTCAAACATGATTGATCATGTTAAATTTATTGTGAGTGAAAATAAATAAGTGGGCCCATGATTTTTATTAAAAGAAAAAGTTTTATGCAATTAACTTATTAGCGATTGGTGAACATGATGTATCATGTTTGACTCAACTTTAAAGAATTCTAATCCCATGCTAAAATATGCACATTCGCATATTTACCCATAAATCGTAAACACAATCACATGTTACGAATAAAAAACTTGTATTATAAAAAAGGTATATACTTATTATTTTTAGGATACAACTTCTATAATCTTTGAAGGACGATAAAATAGACAAGTTATAATTTTAAAGATATTTTAATTATAATTTCATTAATACTCGGCAACAACCAAATACAAAATTTATAAATATTATTTTATAATCCCGGCGAGAAAATATAGATCACAACTTAGTGACGAACTTTAGAAACACCGTTTAATTAATATTGTAACCTTAAAACTAATACATTCCGTTTATGCAAGAACTTTTATTTATTATAAAATGGTGATTATCCGAAAACAATCAACCATTTGGTTTAATTATTTACTCACGCTTATTATATAATACTTGCAAGTATATTAAACTTCAAATTAATCCTTTGATATCTGGACGTTTATTTATATAATTCGCTGTATGAATTATAAAAAATTGTTCATCTTCAATGTAATATAATAAACATATTACATACTTTGTTATATAATTCACCATATGAATTATATACTTTTGAATTATTTTACCGAACCAACCACCAAACCAAACTGCCACTCGGAACCTAAATCTTTTATCAACGGGTCGCGTTGATGTAATCATCCATCAGGTAACTAAATTCATTATCCTAAACTAGTAGGATTTAACCATTAAGATAAACGACAACTTCTCGGTCAAGCCGTTTCGTCCTTCCGTTTGTGTTGTACATAATAAGGCCTATCTGCAAGATCGTTCTTCATCATCAATGTGAGTATTAATAGCCCCATGTTTAACTTGTTTTTCAAACTATTTAAAAATCAAATGATTTTGGGTGAGAACATGTTTGTTTACAAATTCATTTACATGGACGATTATATACGTGTTTACAAATTCATTTACATGGTCGATTACATACGTGTTTACAAATTCATTTACATGGTCAATTACATATGTGTTTACATGAATGTTTACAAACTCGTTTACATACTCATTTACATATCTCACGATGAGATACATCACTAGTTTTAACTTATGGATACTACAACTTGGATTTCATTCTAATGATTATGGATTAGCTTAAGTTGCATGAACTATAAATTACTCGGAGGGTAAGCTCGAATGTTATAAGATAGATCTATTTGGGATTGACAATCCTCGTTCGGGTGACTAGCTACAACGGAGACGAACGATAAACATTGGTCGGATCATGATTGGATTGGCGCCTGCGGGGCCAACAATCACATACACATGAATATTTTTATTACTGCCCGGGTGTTCTTGGAGGGGACAACCTACGATGGGTACATTCTTACAGTGCCTTGAATAAAGTGGCATACAAACATGTCTACGTCACAGTTTCATGAACTTAGTTTGTAATCATAATCACAAAAGGTGACTATTGTATTAGAAACCAATGGTCATTTCAGTAACATTAACAAATCTTGGATTTGAACATATATTTATACATTTTGTGACTATTTAAGGATTGAAATAGGTTCAGGCATGATTACAAATCTTTGATCCAACATTTAAATCATTTTAAGATACTGTAAAGGCATAGTCACTAAACGTTTTACATGGTACTGTGATGACACAGTAGACAAATACATTCATTGGAATTTATATTTATAACATAACTACCCTATTGAAATCACAAACTTTAAGTTGACGTTTTTAAAGTAGCATGTTTTTTTCAGTAACTGGAAGCTTGGGTTTACTGATGTGCATTGGAGTCTAAATGACAAAATTTCCTTCATAGGATTTCTACTTATATACAAATGATCAAATCTCGTTGTTTAGATTTTCACGCTTTCATTGTGATGCAATAGAGACAAACATTCATATAATTTCAATGAAATCAACGAGGGATTACTTTCAAACGACACATTTAGAGGTCGTTCTCAGTTGTAACAAGCGCTGATTAAATATGAAGTAACGCCCCCGGACACAATTCCGCTGCGATACATTTTTTGGGGGTGTGACAAAAGTCCTTACTAATTTTAAAATGGAAGATAAAGTTATGTCAATTACATTGGATAATGCTAGCAACAACACATCCGCTATGGATAAACTAAAATTAAAATACGAGCCACCAATGGGGGTAGTTTATCTCAGTCTTATGTAGCACCACATCATAAACTGGATGTGACAAACTGGTTTAGAGGTCCTCTCGAAAGATGCAATAAGAGAGACATTTAAGACAATGTTAAAAGATATTTTCAATCAAGTGCAAGAACCCGACAACGCTAATGTTAAAATTGTAAAGGATGCAGAGAAACCCTTATTTACGTACCAAATTGGGACGTTCCAACACATGGAACTCCACTTATATGAAGTTCCTAAGTGGTTTGAAACAACAAAATACTTTGGCGTATTTTCATGACGTTTTGGCCAATAAGAATAGGTGTAATCATTTTCCGGCTGAAAATTGGGTTATTATTCAATCTTTAACCCAATTACTTGAAGTGTTTAACACTGCCACAGAAATTTTATCAGGGGTTTACTACCCAACATCTCCATTGGTACTTCAACAGATTTTCTTCATGAGTACGGTATTAAGCGAATATGAACTTGAGGGGGTATATTGTCAAGTTTGATTAAACCAATGAAGAAAAAACTTAGGAAGTATTTTCAACACATGCCACCGATAATTAACTGTGCACCGCTTTAAATCGATGTTTAATTAAATGGAGGTAGAACTTCTTAACGATTCGATAAGTAACGGATTGGAGTTTTTTGACGATACTTTTGCATCTAAGTTAAAAAGTTATTTTAAAAAATCTTTGGAAGGTTTGTATAATCTTTATTATGCAAAATATGGTAACCCAACTCAATCATCTCAAACAAGTGGTGGGGCTACTTCATCGAAGGCGAGTGGCGGAAATAAGTATAGCCGTTTGCTAAACGGTTTAAAAGCACATACAAAAAAAGGCAAGGACTGATCCTACAATGTCTAGCGAATATGAGCGATATGTCGATTCGGATTTTGTCACACATCTTCATCCCAAAGAGTTTGCAAGTTTTAATGTCTTAGGTTTTTGGAAAGAAAAGGAAACAATGTTTCCCGTTCTATCCCGCATGGCCATGGATATAATAAGTGTACAAGCTTCTTCGGTAGCTTCTGAATCCGCATTTTCAACAAGTGGAAGGGTGTTGTCAATCCGAAGAACAAGACTCACTCCGGCGTCTTTAGAGATGTGCATGTGTTTGAAGGATCACTTGGACGCTAAAGAGCGTAAACAAGACAAATGCCCTCTTGAAACACCCTTAGACTTTGAAGAAGGTGTCTTTGATGACGAGGTGCAACAAAATGAAGCCATTCCACTATCCGATGAAGAAATTGCACTAGATGCTAGCAGCGAAGGCACTATGTCTCCGGGAGGACCACGGTATGATTATATGCTGAGCAGCGAAGCCGAAGATGATTACTAATTTTCGATTAGTATGTTGTATTTTTAATTCGCTTGCATTATGTTGTTGATGTTGTATTTTAAATTTCCTTGCATTGTGTTGTATTTCCTTTCCAATGTATTTCGTTTATGATGTATTAGGGTTTTTATATTAAATAAAAGTTGAAGTTTATTTCGTTTATAGCGTACAAAACCATGAAAAAAAACCGGTTTTAACCGGTTTTCCCCAAACCGGTTTCAAACCGGAACCGGTTTTCTCCAAACCGGTTTCGACTGGTTCGTTGACCGAAACAGGTTCCTGTTTGACTGAAACCGAACCGAACTGGTTAACCGGTTTGCGCACGTCTAAGCAGCAACATTAAACTTCTTAGGGGCATCTGTCTAAGCTTATTTTTATGGGCTTAAGGTTTATCGATTTGATACGTACACTAAAAAAAGCGTTGTTTAGAAGTATCAAAAAGGTTGGAAAGAATGGGTTAATATCATGTGTTTACTTCATAAATCCATGTGCCAAAAAGTACAAAATTATAACATAGTTTTTTGAATGTGTATTTGCAGATCGAACCTCTCGACTCCTGGACGTGACGCATTGACACAGAAGTGTCTCGTTAGCTTATTTTCAACCATGGATACTTCTGTGTTTTGCGAGTAAGTTCATATTTTTTATGAAGTTTAGTTAGTGTTAATCTAGATTTGTATTTGAAATTGCACACAGATTCAGAATTTAGTTTTTCAGATTTAGTTTGTTTGCAAAATCGATTATGCAGTGAAACAAACGTTAGCTCCAATTTTTATTTTTTTTGTTATATGTTCATAATTAGTGACCACTTTATTGGTCTCTATTGCCACCGTATGTGACGACTTTCTCGTCACTAATAGTAAATAACAGTGACCACTTTTTCGTCACTTTAGTTGCTGTGACGAAATTTTTCGTCACTAACAGGATTAAATGGTGACCACTATTTTCGTCACAGATCAGTGACCACGTATAATTTCGTCAGTAACTGAAATAGTGACGGAGCTATAGTGACGACTGGTGACGACATCGATTTTGGTCACTAGACCTCTTTGTGACCAACTTTTACATTGTTAGTGACCAAACTCGTTTCGTCATTAAAGGCCAATTTTCTTGTAGTGTACAACGCCCGGTGCAACGCACGGGTCTGAACGCTTCGTATTAAAATAATACCCTTACTAAAACGGGGATTATTATTTGTACATGTTATGCAACTTTTATTTATTTCTTTTTAATTTTACGTTGAATAATTTGGGACATGCAAATAATTAATATCTTGGAGTCGAGTTTCTCTTTTGGCAAAATGAATACATACCCATGTGCATCACATATATATATATTATATTTAAGCCGAACAAACAGAAACTCATAAGCCTAGCTTGTTATTGAAGGTTGATTCCAGCTTGTTACTGAAGGTCGTGATTAGGATAGAGGATATTTTTGAGATAGTGTGAGGCTAGCGTAGTGGTTTTATGATGTGATAAATCGGTTAGGCATGAAACAATGTGTCTATATAATGAAAAACGTGATATGACACAAAAAAACGTCAAAACATTTCTTTTCCTTTGCTTAGCAGAGTGAAATATGTAAACATGGTTTTGTTTGATTGGATTTTTAATCCATCATTTATTTACTTCTCTCAAGTGCAATCTCAGTTCAGTGTTCAATGGTTTTTATCTAAAATTTAAATATAAAACATCATATCTTAAACATATATTAAGTTATCGAATGAGTAGTCATTTAGTGAGTTGTCTTCAAGACGTTCAAGGACATATATAACATGTGACGATTGACACACATCCGAATCACTCAAATACACAATTATACCTATTGGATCGACACATAATCTAATTTTAAACAACAAACACAATGTAAATGTATTGAAGATTAGTGATCTTAAAGGAGGTTAGGAGAAAGATCACTTTGATAACTTTTAGTATTGTAGAAGAATACGATTGTTCTTCTCTTGTACTTGATTAGAAGAAGAATGGAGGAAGAAAGAATTAATCACTTGAAACAAGATCAAGGTATGCTAGTGAATACAAAGTAAGATATGTCTTTTAGAAAGAAAAAAGGAAGAGAGAAAAGTAGATCTAAAAAAATTCGTGGCAAGAGGTTCAGTTTTTCAGATGTGGTGGCCCAGTATTTATAGGAGACAAAAAATAGGCGTTGCCTGGTGGCGGTCCTGGCGGTCCCTTGTATATAAGGGGCCGCCAGGCCTATAAGGGGGCCTCCGTAGACTACGCTTCCCTTTTTGTCTTTTTGTGTGGAAGATGTTATCTGTTTTAGAACCTTCCATTTTGAGGGGAAAAATCTTATTTCAAATTTAATGTTTATTTAAAACATTTCTTTTATGAATAAATATTTTGTTTTTATATTTTTATAAAAACACATTTGTAAAAATGTAAGGTTTAAGAAAAATATTTTCTTGATCACTAACCATGTTTAATGATTTGTTTATCCATACCTTAAGTGATTAATCTTAGAAATAAACTTTTATGATTAGTAATATATAAACGTTTATTTTTATATAAACGTTTTTACATTTTGTTATTATCAAAACATTGAGAGGTCGAAAAATATAAATAACGTTTTTAGACATTATTGTATTAACACAACGAAACTGTGTGGATGCCAATTTTCTAGATTTAGAGTTGCAAGGTAATGCGTAACCAAACAAATGAATAGGTTATCTGAAGAGTTTTGGTGCTTTAGACAACACCAAGTTAGACGAATTTGACAAAATAGGCTTAAACCATACCACCCATATAGAAGAAGTTAACAAACACCCCTTTAGACAGCAGTAGCCAAACACACCCCTTCTAGATAGCAACAACCAAAAAAGCAGCAACCAAGCACCCCTTTATACAACAGTATCCAAAAACCTCCCAAGGAATAGCAGTTACCATAAAGATATTGGAATTGTTATTAAGCTAAAAGAAAAGAGTTGTAACCCCAATATATAAAAAAGTTAAACAAACAAAACCACAATTCTTTTTATCATCAGTGCATAGTTTATTTATTAGCTAAATTGAATGTGATTATGCATAAAATAGCGGAACAAAGAAAAGAAGTTGTGCATCTATATAGTTGGTCGCTTTGGGTTTAGGTGATGATAATTGGGGGCAATATCAATTATTATTTTCAATGTTTATATTTTTAGATCGTACACATGTTTCCATGCCCACATTGACCAAAAATAAAATTCATTAAGAAAGGTCCAATTATCGTAGATGGGCCTTAACATAATCAGTTACCATGTACGTTTAAGACCCAGTGAATTCCAATTTCAAGACCATTTTGTTCCTATGGAAGGTTTGATTTTGAGCACTACTTTAGATTTGAATTAGTAAAAGATATACCCAATTTTTTTCTAGCAATTAAATCACATTTAGCTGTTAACAAATATAGTCTCAGTTCGATCATGTAATACTATACTCTCACCCTTGCCATGCACTCATTTTTAGTGCAGGATACCCTAGTACAACCATCTGAGCCTATTCTTTTTCACGGTTCTCGTAATTTTTTGGTGGATTTCAGATTATTAATGAAGAGCATTGTCACCCTTTAACCAATCGTTACACCCAAAAAGCCTTAGCCTACCCCGTATGTACTCATTTTTAGTACATTGTTGTTCTAACCCAAGTTAATTATTTGAGTACACGGTTGCTAAGTCCTTATAATTGTAAATACAGTTTTCGGACGATTGGGATTCATGATAGTATTTATTTTGCAGAAGAATGAGAAAGAAAAGTTAAGTCAATACCCCATATGTTTATCAAATGATATCCATGTTATTTTGATCCACCTCAAATCGGGTCATAGAATAGTTTGCTTGTAGATTTATGTAAAAGCTCAAGTGTAGGGGTACATGTTATAAATCCTCATGTTGTATTTTGTTATTCAAAAAAAAAGAAAAGAAAAAGAAAGAGATCGGTGTAGAGTTTTGTACAGTATGTATATCTTCGTCTGGTCTTGCTTAGCAATCCAAAACCGCGTGTGATTCGTATAAATAATTAGCTAACTCTTCCACTCCAAATTCACCAAAGTCACCACCCAAATATATCTCATCCGTTTCCGTTTCCCTTATATGTTATCTTACACCTACACCCCACAACCCTTTAAAAGTCCTCTTAGATAGTAATGAATAATACTTACACCTAGCGGTGGATGTTTGATCCTTTACCAAGCCTATCATAATTTATATACTATGACAGGTAATGAGTATTGATTTTCTGTTTCCCCCATATGTTATAATTTATTATACAACCGAGTGAAAGAGAGAATCTCAAACACTTATGTGAGGTGCTAGTATATACTTTCTGTGCTTTTAATTACGAGGTCTAGAAGGTTGTGTTGTAGAATATTTTTAAAGAATAGGTAAAATGACCCTCCATACTGTTATTGTCTAGGTAGAAAAGCCCATTTGCTTGAGGACAAGCAAATCCCAAGTGTAGGGGTATTTAATGAGGTGTCATTTTATACACTTTTTCGGGGTCGTTTAACCTTCAAAATCGTGTGTTTATGCCCAAAATAGGTACTTGATCGTTCTTTTCATGTATTTCTCATTTGGATGACATTTTGGATGAATTACACGTGACTTGGGCTCATTTGGAGAAGAAACGGACAAGACTACGGACCAACACCATGACTCTTGAAGATTTGTGCTCACAGAGCCTGGAGACAGCGTCACCATCTATACTTGATGCCGTCACACTTCATCTAGTGACGGCGTCGCATAATTCAAGACGGCGTCAACCCGCACCGACTCAAACGCAGATCTAGAAAATTCATTTTACGACGGCGTCACAACTAAAACGTGACGCCGTCGCTGCGATTTTCTTATGTATACAAATCCGAAATTAGGGTTTTGGGTGTGTAACTTTAGAATAAAAAGAGGGTACGAACCCTGGTTCGTTTAGCAGCTTTAGGAGACGATTTTAGGGCCTAAAAACCCTATTATACTTCTTCCAATTCATGTTTTAATCAAGTAAGGTTTACTTAATCATTCAATATGTCTATGTGTTGTTTGATTTATTGTTCTTGCTTTATTCTTAACATGCTTGGCTAAACCTCCTATTGTGTTTATTTATGATTGTATGAAACCTAGGATGTTATCTTAGTAGGTGTTGACTTCTTGTGATGGGTTTTTTGGTGACGTTTAGGCTTTAGAAAAAACAGTTTCTGTTTCTATAATCGTTGTTGATATGTCTGGGAAACGTGAATGTTTGACATGATACATTGGGTAACAGTCTTCATACTACCTTACTCCATAATATGGTTGATCCACTTTTAATATATTTCACATGCACTTAGTAAACTTCCTAAGGGACCGTGTAATAGTCTTCATACTACCTTACGTGTGCGTTGCTCTAGCAACATACTAAGTGACGGCGGGTTTATGTAATCGTTCATGCTTTAGAAATACTACACAGATCATCACAAGTGTGACAAGGCAACATCACTAGGAGTAGCAATCTAGGGAGTAATATATGACTAAATAAGCACAATCTTTTATCTTATTGTTATTACCTTAGTTTAGATTAGTATTTAGTTTAATTAGCTAAAACCTAACCACTCTCTCCAATATATGATTTTACCTGCTTTCATAAAATACAAAAACACAAATTTTTTTTTCCTTCAACCCTTAGAATTCTGTTAGACCGTGATTAAACCTTCCCAACCTATTCCTCGAGTGAACGATAAGCAACCCCGAGTCTTGCCCATACTACACTACAATAATTAGGTGCCCTGCCTAGGAAGTTGTAAAACTTCTCGTGTAGAAGTCCTACGACAACCGCACATCAGGTACTTTAGTCATTTCCTTGCTATCGTAGGTAAATACAATTTTTGGGATTTAGCACCGGTAGAAGGTGACGGAGATAATGATAAAAGGTCTGGAGACTTATTAGAAAAAGACGGCAGAAATAGGCTCATCTTCAGAATGATGGGAAGTCCATTAGTGGTGGTATATTGTTATCCGGAAATTGATGAACCGAAGGATAACCGCAGCAACCCCGAAGGTGTCAACATGGTAAATAGTTGACTCTAGATATGTAATGTACAATCTTAAATACTCATCAAGAGTTAAATGGGTGAAAGGGTTGTAGTTCCGCGTCTCCATACGTAGGTCGAGCTTAGACAATGAAGTATCTTGGACATTTAGCAACGCAAATCATAATAACAAAAGATGTCAATTTTTACGGAGGTCGAATAAAAATGGATGTCCGCTGCGTTGAGAATCGGATTCCGCGAAAAAACCAACCGCGGCCAAGGTTTTGAACCGGGTGACGCTGAGAAAATGTCTTCAGCACTTAAAACCTTAAACGGGTCGATTAACAAGGTATTTTAGTTCGTCTCTTTACTAACGGATTTAAACACGCAAATATGAGCAAAATGTTGTTTTATCAACGCGTAAAATAGCGGAGGTACAACCGGAACCTATGGATCAGGATAAAATTGGGGTTTCTAACCAGAGGTATTAAGAAGCTAAAGTATTTGGTTTTATAAAATTCCTTGTGTTCCATCATGAGCATAATTCTGTAGCTCTACGCTACCCCCCGAAGCGAGTGTTGGTTTCTATTCACAGGTTTCAAATGAAGCCAATTGCTCTCCATAACGCGTTTATAATTAACCATGGTTTGTGTATGCGACTGAGATTGTGTGGAAAGACAAAATATGTAAACACTGATATTGATATTGAGTAAAAGTGAATGAATGTTTACATATGACTCGATCAATCCTATTTATAGTTTATGAAATGACACAATTTAACAAAGTCAACCATTGTGACGTTTCATGATAACTGACTCTAACTATTATACCGAATAACTAAATAACTGACTATTAAAGGCTGTTTGGATATGGGTTTAACCCAACCCATTACATGAGCCTTTTGACCCAATTCGACCCATACTTAAATAAATACATAATAAGTAAAATGTCTAATAAACATTAAAGCATTATCTAGTTTACATCTCCCTCCTAATGCTTTAATGTTTATTCTTCCAAAGCTTCCATGGTTCTTCCTTCAAGTGATGATAACAAAATCATCACTGCTGCTTGTGCTTGTCTCTTTTCCTTGATTTGTTACTTCATAGTTGCTTCCATTGTTGGCATCTTCCATGTTCACATCTTCCCTTACAGTCCTGCTCCTTTTCCTTGGAGTCTCTTCAGGCATCTCTTCTACTTCAGCATTTATCTTTGCATCAACCTGTGGTCTTTCCTTTTTAGCAGTACCTCTATAATTCTCTGCCACTTCTCTTGGTTCTCCATGCCTTAATCTCTTTGCTTCCTCGTAGTAAACCTTTACCATGCCAATGTATTCCTTGTACACTTCCTTGACTGTCTCATGATGCTCATTTGCCAAACCCAAAATATTTGCAACTTGGTACCATTTGTCATTAAAGGTTACATTCATATAACCACCCATTGCATCCACAAACTTATATAAGCCTAACAAATCAATCCTAATTACCCCTATAATTGGTGGTAATTCCCCTAGCACTTCTTGTTTTAAATATCCCATATAGAACCACTCAATCATTTCCATGAACTTCCCTTTCAATACTTCCCAATTCCCATAAACCAGTTTATCTATCTTTATCAAATCTAAGAATGCAATAAACCTTGGGAAAGTATTTACCTTCATGAAGTACAATGTGCCATTCATACTTAAATACTCACTGTCTACATAATCATGAACATCCTTCTTGTTCATTTTCAAATCTTCCATTCCTTTTATCAAAGAGCATATGCTTTCTTTATCCTCTTCTTTCATGGTGTTTTCTTGTTCAACTGCTTCTTCTATATCATCAAACATATACTTGATTCTGCACTTGTTGTCCCCATAAATCACCATGTATCCCTGCTCTTCTAGTTGATCCAAACTTAGTATGTTTAATGTAATTTCCAGTGTGAAAAGTACATTAGATACCACTATCCTTCCTTCATTTGTCTCCACAAACGCTTCTCCTACACCATAAGAAACAAGAAGTTTCTTTTCTTTTCCTTCTGTCCCTTCAACCTTGAACCTTTGTATAATCCTTTTGAATAAATGCTTCATGGGACTCATGTGTCTCTTATACGTACTATTAACAAACCAAATATCATTCCAGTTTCCTTGATCCGAACCCTCCACCATATATTCGATGGTCACATGCGTTTTTTTTGGTTCATACTTGAGAGTTTCTTGAACTTTTGGTATTGTTGGAGTTGTCATAGTTGCTTCCTGAATCTTTGTATGAATCCTCTTGTTCGTACACTTCCAATAAACGTGCCCTCTCCTTTTACAGATATAACAACGTGCCCTTTTTTCCTTTTTTGATAAGTAACTGGTCTCCTTTATTTGTTTGCGAGTTGGTTGTATTTTTGAGGAATTGTAGGACACAACTTCCTCAACTTTCTGCTTTAAAAACTGCTTCCCTTAAGGAGATAACTGTTTTTTTTGTTTGGCCCAACGTGGGGTATTAGGGGGGGCTTCCTTTTGCACGTTTCTTTTGTCGAGAACAATTTTGGTATTCCTATGCAATTGCTTCGCCCAGGAATCAGAACATGTGCTCTGATACCAATGTTGGTTTCTATTCACAGGTTTCAAATGAAGCCAATTGCTCTCCATAACGCGTTTATAATTAACCATGGTTTGTGTATGCGACTGAGATTGTGTGGAAAGACAAAATATGTAAACACTGATATTGATATTGAGTAAAAGTGAATGAATGTTTACATATGACTCGATCAATCCTATTTATAGTTTATGAAACGACACAATTTAACAAAGTCAACCATTGTGACGTTTCATGATAACTGACTCTAAGTGTTATACCGAATAACTAAATAACTTACTATTAAAGGCTGTTTGGATATGGGTTTAACCCAACCCATTACATGAGCCTTTTGACCCAATTCGACCCATACTTAAATAAATACATAATAAGTAAAATGTCTAATAAACATTACAAGCATTATCTAGTTTACAGCGAGGAGCTTAAGGACGGTGTGCACACGCCAGTTTAAGAATGAAAGTTGAGCTTACGCATTGCCCAAGAAATAATGAGCGAACCGGGTTATGTATTCGAATGGTGCAATTACTCTTTTTGACGTGACAAAAATAATAGGGATCGCAGCCTACAAATGCAATGTAACGCTTAAGGTTGGAGCATGACAAGACGGACCAGCGGGCCGGAGTTTTAAGGGAACTCTATGTGAGCAGGTAATGATCGGTGTTCTTACTCTGGTAGCGTGCCATGTTCAGATGGGCAATTTTTCAATGATGACGATCGAGAGCTTCGGGGAAGCTTTGATAGTCATTGTTCAATAGTTTAAGTGAATGTTGGAATAGACTTGCTAAAACATGGATGTCAGTTAAGCTTCAATAGTAAAAGATGATGAGGGTCCGCGATGACTCGATGCTTTGGGTCATGGCGTGCGGTTATACGTTTCGTTGCAACTTTATTGCCTCCAAAACTTCGTCCGGAACTTTATTTAGCCAATGAGCTGCAAAGTATTTTATATCTTATTTCCAGGTTTATCTTCATTTTTACTAAAGTAAATAAAGGTAATAAGGGGTCAGATTTATTGTCCATTCAGCGAACTTGATATATGTCGACTGGAATAACAAAAGCCAGGGTCTATAGATGCAAGATTTCCCATTGAAGAAACAAGATAGTTTAGACAAAGGAAGTGGCTTTGAAACTGACCTGGTTGATTATCTTAGTGCACTCAAAGTATTATAATGCTGTAGTTTACCAAATGCATTTGTAGAAAAGGCTAATTGAATACAAAAGATAACCAACTGTTTGTTGCATGGAGAAAGCTATCAAAGTGTCGAAAGTTTTGATTTACGGTAACTAACTTTTCTCGGTTGGAGAAACCTATCAAAGTTTCAAAATTTGTTATTTACCGTAACTATAAAAATTTATGAACTATGGCCATAAAATCTACTCATGCAGATGTTATAAAACTTCAAAGTTTTCCCCCTCGACGTTATTTACCGTA
>BQNB010022241.1:0-63233 GCA_026074375.1 Tanacetum coccineum | reverse complement strand
TTTACATCCAAGATTAACTACTTTGTTTTTCTCTAATCGAGACACTTTTTCTTTTAATTCGAGTACCTCATTTTTTAGCTAATTTTTAATTAGTTTTAGTGACTTGTTTTTAGACATAACTTTTAAACCTAATTTGCATAATCGATTATATTTACTATCTAAGTCTAATTCATCTATTGATGATAAATCATTACTATAAAATTCGGTTTCAGAAGATACCTCATTAGACGCTTGAGCTACAAGACAAGTTTCGTCTTTAGTCTTTTCTTCCTCATCTTCCCCACTATCGCATTTAAAACATTTTCTTTTCCAAGATTTGAGACATTCTTTGATGAGGTGATGAGGTGACTTGGATCTCCGCATTTAAAACATTTTCTTTCGCTTTTACCATTTTTGTCATCTTTACTTCTTTGGAACGACTTTCTTTCATCGCGTGGTTGTCTTGCAAAACTTCCTCGTCTTTTGAAAAACTTCTTGAAGTCTCTCACGGCCATAGCATACTCTTCGTCTTCACTATCAGAGGTCGAACTATCTTCATCACTAGATTCCTTTTTAGCCTTTAAAGCGAGAGATCTACTTTGTTCTCTTTTGTCTTTGACCATTTCATAATCTTTCTTTATTATCGCTTAATATAACTTCAAGTTGCCGATAAGTTCGTCGAGTGATAGTGATGTCAAATCCTTCAACTCTTCAATAGCCGTGAGTTTTGTATGCCATTTAGGATGAAGTGCACTAAGAAATTTCCTAACATAGTTCTTGCTAGAAAAACCTTCATCAAGTGCTTTTAGACTAGTAATGATAGTGTTAAATCTAGCAAAAGCATTATCTATCAATTCCTCTTCCGAAATCGTAAATTGTTCATATTTTTAATTAAGAAAGTCTATTTTGTTATCCTTGACTTGACTATTACCTTGGTGATTGATAAATAAAGTATCGTAAATTTTTTTTGCGGTTTTGCACATAAAGATTCTTTCGTATTCTTTGCGTGGCAAAGCATTATAAATTACAATTTTAGCTTCATTACTTTTAGCGGGTTTCTTTTTAAGATCATCGATTTGTTTGTCAAATGGTACAATTTCATCCTTTTTAGTTTCGGGATTATTTTGAATGGGAGGAAAATCACCATAGATAATAACATGCCAAAGATCTATATATTTTTATTTCACATAAGTTTCAAAACAATTTTTCTAATAAATAAATCCATCACTTTCAAATAGTGGTGGTCTTTGCATAGATTACCCCTCTAAATATTTTTCTGATTCAATAAATCGATTCAAGTTTTAAAATAAAATTTATTTTAAAAATCTTGTTTGACGTAGCTTCTGATACCAATTGTGGAAACTAGAAGGGGGGGTTGAATAGTTTATTTCTTTTTAGATTAATGCGACATTTATATATAAAAAGTTAGATTTTATTTTATGTGATCTCAATGTACACATAATATGAACAATCTAGTTAAGTAAATAAATGACAATAAGGAATACTGTAAATTTGTAAGTCAAGAGATAAGAGTTAGAAAGATCAAACCACAACACACGGATTTATAGTGGTTTGGTAACGAAGCTCCTCTTCGCCCTACTCCACTCCTCGAGTACCCAACTCGAGAGTTCTTTTCACTATGTCAACAAACTCCCTATAGACGGAGAAAACCATATACAAGTAGCATACACCAATTTTTGACACTAAGCCAAATGTCGAGTCCTAATCTTAGCTAGAACCAATCTACCACACACTTTTATTTTGAGGCCTAAAATACTAACCACCCTTACAAAGGATTCACCTCACCTAAGTGCTAACACGATCAACCCGATCTAACTATTACACACAATCACAAGGGATATAAATGAATTACAAGATACACCACAATCATAACTACGTTATGTAAACACTAAGCTATAATACTTCGTAGCTTGATGATAAGAAGTATTCTTCTCTTGCACTTGAAAATCTAAGCTTGAATCACTTGAAAACAAAAGCTTAAGATTAAATGATCAAAGGATTGTAGAAGATGTATAAACTGATTTAGAACATAGAGAAAATAAGTGCAAAAGGTGAAGAATTTGTGGGGAACAATCCACTATTTATAGGCAGAGCTAGGAGCCTTTTTAAGTGGACGGCCCCCTTAGCTCATATGTCAGCCCCCTTATCACTAAGGGGGCCGCCCCTACCTATAAGGGGGCCGCCCATTGTAGGATGCTCTCATTTTTGTCTTTTCCAGGGGAGGTGTTTCCTATATCAGTTTTATACAATTTTAGGGGGAAAGTTTGAATTTAAAATATTTATTTTGAATAAAACATTTCTTGTAAATACCAAAAATGTTTTGTGTAAGTTTTAAAAATGTTTGTTACATTTTATAAAAATGTAGGGTTTAGAAAAAATAAATTCCTTTAATCACAAATAAATTAAGCATTTATTTATTCATATCTTTAAGTGATTAATTTTAGAAATGAAATTTACGATAATTACTTGTTTACGTTTAATTTTACATAGAGCGTTTTTACATTTTATGATTATCAAAACGTGGAGAAGTTAAAAAATATCTATAACATTTTTAGGCATTATTTCTATCAACAAAGCCAAATTTACTTTTATTTCTTAGGGCAAATTCATAGCACAACTATTAGGCCTCCTTTTTTTCCTATAGACCCATAAGAAGAAGATGTCCCTATATCAAATGTTTAAGTATAAAAAGAAATTCAAAAATACATTTTGGAAAAAAGGAAATTCCAAGAATCTTATTTAGCTTTAGTTTGAATACCAATTGATCCAATATTTTCAGCTTTTACGTATCACGATTTAACGAAGGACCTTCCAAAAATGATATTGAATCCGCAGAACAATGTTCTTGCAAATTTGTAGTATACTGTTCCACATGATTATCCAAAGTGCGACTTGTAACAAATAGTATGTCGGAAGCTGGATACACCCCAGATGTGTCATCAACTCTAATGTTGTTTGTTTCCTAAAGAAAACTTCTTATTAGACCTTGTTTCTAAGATTTGAGACATGTGCCCAAAGTTTGATTACTTTCTCTTAATTCATTACCGGTTGCCTCTTTTTTAGAATCTAAAATTACAAAGGATCCCTTCTTAAATCTTTTCACTCACACATGAGATACAAACCAATATTTTGATTATTTGTTAATAATTGGTTATTAGGTATTTGAGGCTCATTATTTGTCTTCTCATCATTCAATTTCCTTTCATATTTTGGGAAAAACACACAAGCAATAACATGACGACAAAATCCCTTTCTCTAACCCACATATACACAAAAAGGACACACCTAATGCATAAACAAATTAAAAGTTGTAAAACCCAAAACATCAAACAATTGAAGCACATACCTATAACTTAAAAGACGTCCGACTGTAGTTTTCCACTTCCTTTTGTACCAAATCCCTTTTGTACCAAACTTTTTTGTCAATGGTTCTTAAAAACTGAATAACAAAACAGTTCTATAAATCTCCCACCCTTTTGTTGATTATTTTGATAATGGAAAACATGTGTAAAACGTTTAGCTAACCCTATAGATTAAGTGACAATTTAGTGGAAAACTCACTTACAAAAACAATAGGAATCGTAAGACAGCTTTTCGAATTCCTTAGCTAACGGCTCGGCTTGTCTGCTCAAGCCTCCGGCTCCATAATACATGCGGTTCATCCTTCTCAATGGAACCACCCTTTCTACTAGCGGCTTCGTAACAGTACTGGCCCGCGTTTCACTTTGGAAAGTGTATACTAATATAATATTTATAATCATCAAAATTAATGTATTTTTAAAACTTAAATTATTTGTTAATTTATAGTTCGTATTGTCATCAGGATTGTCGTTCGAGGGAAGAACCCTACAAAATCTATATTAGTGCAGTTGAGTGTATGACGTCACAAGATTGCTCTATGTAAGAGAACTACATGGTTCGTTATATGGTATTTGGTGCCTATGGCGTCACCATACATACAATCCTTAAGCTGGCGACATAGGTCTCTCGCCATTGCCATAATTTTTTTAAATAAAGTAATTAATAAGATTGCAATCATATTTCAAAGGTTTGAATTTCATTTTTCTAATTAAAAAAATAAAAAGATATAAAATTTTGCAGGACTAGCACCAAAGAGATGTTGCAAGAGGATTTGACTTTGATCAACCTAGCGAAAGAAGAGATCCAGGAAAAATATCAATCATAGTCTTGTTTGTTTTAGTTTTTATATATGTTTCTGATCGTATTTTACTTTTGTTGTGATTCGTATTTTGATATAATCGTATTTGTCTTTTAGTTTAAAATGATTTTATTTGTTTAAAGAAAATGAAAAAGGAAAAAGAATTTTGAAGGCACAATGGCTTATAACATGCTATAAGAAGGGAAAACATTTTTCTGTGTTTACGTTATAGAAACGTTATAAGCGAAAAGCTAATGTTATAGCACCTATAACACGACTATAACATGGCCCAACCTAGAACTTGTTGGAATTTGGTAGTCGGTTCCGCAAGTTATACGTTAGAAATACGTGAGCCTATTGGGGGCACACACGTTAAATACGAAGAGTATGGTTTACTTCATGATTTATATTTAAATTGTTATTTAATTAATTACTTGTTTAACTAACTATATAAGATATTCTAAATATAGAACCAAGGGACTAAACTGGACAAAACCCGAACCTTGTGGATCCCTTGTCTGGCCAAAACCCACAAAGATTTTAGAAGGGGTGTTTGTGGCTGGTTATAGAGATGAGAAAAGGAAGGAGAAAGATTTGTTTTAATTATAGTAATTATACTAATCTTTTCCTACAAGATATAGGGTATTGGGGTGCCTATATAAACACACCCCATATCCCTCATTCTTCAATTAATCTATTCTCCAATAATCTAAAGTTTTGGTGTTCTCTCCCTTCTCCTAAAACCCTAACTGAATTCCTTAAAGGAATTTCGATTCCCTCCCATAACCGATTTCAACCAAAACCCTTTTAGGGTTTTGTTTTTCCACTTTTACTTAATCTCCTTGCTTGACTAATTCAAGATATGCGTGGTGGTTATTTGGTGATTCCTTAAAGTTGACGAATTAGGGTTTGATTTATATAAACCCTAACTAGGGTTTATTATATTGGTTCGACTTCAAAAGGGAACACAAGGCGTGCGTTTGGTTTTGATATTACACTTGGTGCTTGTTCGTGAAGATAAGACTAGCAAATTCTTACATACTTGCTTAACGTGTTTGTGTGAGCAACCGTAGAGGCGTTTGTTTTGGACGCTTATTGTATTCAAGAATAATCGCAAAAGGTACGCTTTTCTCATTTAATATGTGTTAACCTACTTGCCATAACTAGATCCATCCGTTGCGCACTCGTGGCTAAATTGGTTAGTCAGATTTAATAAATCCCAACAGTGGCATCACGAGTCAACTCATTTTGGCATCTAGGGTTACATGCTTAAAAATTGAATTTTACGCCTAGTTACACGCTTAGATTTGATTTTTTATTATTAAGCTGCGATTATTTTCTTTATTATTGTCTTATTGTAAATATGGCAAAGATATGCAAATCTTTATCATAAATTAATAAAGAAAATTGCTAGATCTTGCAAGATAAATATTAAAAGTTAATAGAGAATTAAAAGAGGAATGTAATTAATTGTTAATTTAGCTACATTTGTTTCTTCTTTTAATTTGTTTATTTAGGAAAATATAAAATCTTCCTAATTATTTAAAAGATCTTGTAAATATTTTATTTTTGGAAACTAAATATTTTTAATTTTTTTTATAAAAACTAGATTTTTCTAAAGTGTTAGATTGATTTGTTTCCTAAATTCCGGATATAAGACCTACTCAATCACATTAATTTGTGATGAATGGGGCAATCTAGGCACTTGATGAAAACCTAGTGTGTGTCTTATGGTTCTCTAACTAGGGAAGACTCGTAGAGAACTCAGATTATTACTTGTTACTCGTTTTTATTTAATGTCATTTTATTTATTATGTTCCTACATGCTTATTTGTTTACTACTTTACATGACTAAACAAATTGAACACGGACTAATAAATAATGCAAGATGACATTAAACCGGTCTTTAATTCTACACGCCTAAAACATATTCATTGTGACATGCCATGTGTTTTGTGGAAAATATGTTTTTTATAACATTAAAAGACCTAAAACTATGAAACACGTTTTTCATGAATTAAAAAACTGGATGCTATGGACTCATGGGAAGTACGACTCATCTACTAGAACAAACTATAAGAGAAGTTTAAGGCGGAGTGGTCAACATTCCTAAAGAACTCAGGTTTTAAATAAGCTTCGTGCTGACCTGATTCTCTTCTTCTTTGTGCGTTCGATTGGAGTTACCAAGAATTATGGCATGTCACTACAGTGTCATTATCAAAGGTTTTTAAAATTAGTGCTACAAAGTTGTTTGCATGATTCTTTGTACACACCATTTTATCACTTTATGTGTATACCCCAATGTGTTAAATTTTATGTCTATGCCAGCCAACCAAGAACACATGCATTTGGCTTGGCCTCTTTGGTCAGACCTTAGGGTCATTCCAACCCATGGTGAATTTTCCTCACTGGTCAGACCTCTTGTAATTTTTGCACGTTCTTGCTTGGTCGACTTAATTTGAGTATGCTTGGTCAGACCTTGGACCTGAGGCATAAGATGAGAACTAAACATGCTCTTGACATTATTACTTGTTGATTAATGTCTTGACCGGTCTCATAAGTCTAAGAGTTGCTTTTTAATGCAATTAGCAATCGTTGCTTACCACTTGCCCTACTAGTTTACTCACAGGTCAGACCTCTGGTAATAAGTAGGAGGTCAAGTTGGATCTTAGTCTTAATTAGTAATTAATTGGGTAGTTAATTCTATTAAGAATTTAATTATCGAAAATACTAATTAATTGAATTTTTTTGTTAATTGTAGATGACTACCTCAGTCGGAAACAATTCGGTATTCAGGAGTTTCTTTGAGAAACAAAAACATACTGGACCTAACTTCATTGATTGGTACTGACAACTTTGGTTGGTCTTATCAACCAATTCCTGCTGCTCCTGTTGCTGTTGTACCTGATCAGCCAATCTCTCCTGCGGCCCTGACCACTTATAATGAGTGGGTCAAGAACCAAAAGGAAATTGTTGTGATGATTTTATTGACTATGGACCTAGAAATCCAATAGAATCTAGCCCATCTTGATGCTAATGACATGCTTAAAGAGCTTAAAGCTTTATATTCTAAGCAAGCAGAACAGGAACTTCTTCAAACTGTGAGAGAATTCCACAGGTGCAAGCAAGAGGAAGGTCAATCTGTAAGCTCTTATTTTCTTAAAATGAAGAGCTACATTGACCAATTGGAACATCTTGGTCATCCCGTCACTTTAAACCTTGGAGTAAGCCTAATCTTGGTTGGACTCTCTAAAGAATATGACAGCTTTGTGCAGAACTACAATATGCATAACATGGGGAAGACCGTAAATGAATTACATGCTATGCTTAAGCTACATGAAGAGACGTTACCAAAGAAAGTTGCTACACCTGCGCTTCATGCTATAAGAGTAGGAAAGGTCCATAAAAACAAAAACAAGAAACCGTCTAAGGCTGCAAAAGGGGTTCAAGGGAAAGGCAAGGGTAAGAAGGCATATGCTAACGCTGAGCCATCTTATGCCCCCAAACCTAAGAATCCTCCACCACCCAAAAAGGATAATCCTGCTAAGGATGCGATCTGCCATCACTGCTGTGAAGTAGGTCATTGGAGAAGGAACTGTCCCACATATCTCACCGAGTTGCTGAAAAAGAAGCAGCTATCTCAAGGAGCTAGCACTTCAGGTATTTTCACCACAGAACTCTATTATTTTTTGCTAGTACATCTTGGGTTTATGACACAGGTTATGGTACTCACATCTGTAATATTACTTAGGGTCTGCGGGGAAGTAAGAAGCTGAATACAGTGATTTTAGTTCTGTACTTAGGCAGATGGTCAATGTGAAGTAGTTGATGTTATTGGAAATTATCATTCTATGTCTCACCTAGTGGACTATTTAGTGTTCTGAACAATTGTCATTATGCACATTCTATTACTGAGGGATTATTTAAGTTTCTCGTTTGTTTGAAGAAGGTTTTATCAACTGTTTTGGAAATGAATAATACAATTTATGTTTCTAAATTAATTCTGTGGTTTATTTTTAATGCTATCCCATGGGTTGGTCTTTATGAATTGTATTGTCTTTTTCAGATACAAATGATAGTTCTATGTATGCCTTCGATAGCAATAAAAGAGCTAAGCTAAAATTAGATTCTTCTCTCTTATGGCATTGTCGTCTTGGACACATTAGCAAGAAACGCATTAAGAAGTTGCAACATGATGGACTTCTCAATTCCTCTAAGATTGAGTCATTAGGAAAGTGTGTTTCATGCAAGTTAGGAAAGATGGCAAGAAAACCCTATTCACATCAAGTGGAAAGGGCTAAAGATCTACTTGGAATTTAATACACACAGATGTGTGTGGTTTTTAGAATCGTGTCAAGACAGGATCTAATCTTCGTTTAACTTTTAATGATGACTTTTTTCGTTGGTATGGTTATGCTTTACTTGCTGATGAAACATTAACATGAAGTGTTTTGACGACATTTTTAAACGTTAAGGAAGTAGGAAAATTCAACTCGTATAAAAGACCATAAAATCACTACGATCTGATCGTGGTGGTGAATATATGAGTCAATAGTTTTTTGATCATCTAAAGGAGCATAGGATTATTTCCCATTGCACTCCTCCCTACACGCCTCAACATAATGGAGTGTCAGATAGGAGAAATAGAACACTGTTAGACATGGTTCGCTCCATGATGAGTCAAACTACTCTTCCAAAGTCCTTTTGAGATTATGCCCTTGAGTCTGCTGCACGTATTCTCAACATGGTTCTAGCTAAGAAGGTTGATAAGACACCATATGAAATATGGCATGGGCAAGCCCCTAAACTATCTTACTTAAAAGTAAGGGGTTGTGAGGCACTGTTAAGTTGTGATTTCGAACTTACCAAACAATCCCCCCTCCCCCTGGACAAACTGGAACCCAGATCTTTTGAGTGTATCTTCATAGGATTTCCAATGGAATCAGATGGGATATTCTTTCTACAAAACGCATCTGACGTGAAATGTTGTTTTTGCCCGAAAAATGCTGAGTTCTTTGAGGAGTATTCTTATAGTATCAACAAGCAAGTGGGTGTCTAAAAGATCTTGAAATTATTCAAGAAGAAGATACAAATCGTTCTTTAGACACTAGCTTAAATTATGAAGCGGATGATCAAGAAATTGATGAACCTCAAAGTGATATCATTCCCATTCGCTAGGTCACACAAAGGCATCGTTCATCACCAATTGATCAATTGTGTTTGTAAATCGCTGCTGCTGGAATGTTGGGCAACTAAAGGCTTTACGTTTATACTGCTTTTAGAAATCAAAAGATAGTCATTTCATTAATAGTCATTTCATTAATAGTCATTTCATTAATCACAAAGATAGTCATTTCATTAATCACAAACGAGTCACAAGCTGTATTGTCACACATTACATGTCACCATCTAATGCTATACAATTCCAAGGACTAGTTCTACTAACTGACATCGCAGTTTAGTTAGTGATTTACAAAAGATACTACAAATGATAAACTAATCTACTAAGGGTCACTAGGTGGTCCCCGTGGCTCAGAAGGTCCATTATCCCTGTCCGACTTCTTTGACTTCTTCCTCGGACGTCCATCATCTTCATCATCAGAGGGCGGCTTAGGAACCGCTCCTTTAAGAACCATCTCCCAATAAAACCTCTTGTTCCAACCAATGGACTCATGCAACCTCCTCTCCGTACTAGCATAATCCATGCGAGCAATCACTAACTGCATCTCTTTATCCTCCAACTTCTTCTTCAAAGTTGCATTTTCCCCAATCTCAAGAATTTTCAACCTCTCAACCACATTACTCAAAGTCTTTTCAACATTACCCAAGTCATGATCAAGTATCTTTCTTTCCTTCTCACCTATCTTAATTTTCGAGTCCAAACGAGCAGTCTCAGTACGGTTGGTACCCACCTCGGCCTCAATAAGTCTAGCTCGAGTACGGGTAGCCTCTAAGTCACTCCTCAATGCCCAAGGTTCCAATCCACCAACATATGATGAGTCACGTGCAGCAGATGACTCTCCTACCTCATACATACCTCTCGAGAAATCACGGATAGCAAACGGCCTTTGGGTATCAGTCCCAATAGTAGGCCTAGGTGCAATATCAGCCTCCTCGTCCTCCGACTCAGAATCAGATGACTCAGAATCAGACGATACAGAATCAGATGACTCTGCATTAGGCGGCTCAGCAATAGGTGGCTCGGAATCAGAAGACTTGGCTGGTGGGGGCGGGTTTGGTCACCCTCCACCTCATAAGGAAAGATCCACTCCGCCTCATCATCGGGAATGTCAACCATTTTGTTGGGATCATGGGCATCCCCAACGTGGTTCGGCTCGGGAATAACTGGGTTTACTTCGGGAATAGCTTCGTTCGACTCGTTAGGGGAGTTAGGGTTCTCCATGACAATCTGCGTCGTATAAATATCTCGTATTAGTATTAAATAATTACATAATTAATATTTAATAAATTTACAACATATATATAATTTCATATATATATCAAAATAAAACTTCTCAATCCGGTCTTGTCGGTAATTCGGAGATTCTTCTTGCACCGTTATAGTCAAAAGATTTCAAAAATTCTTTTATTCATTTTCTTCTTTTGAAAATCTTTTGTTCTCTATAACTTAGGCTCTTGATACCAATCTGTAACACCCTCATTTCAGCGTCATGTCAGCGGAAGGGTCAAATGGTGTTACGTCATAGCACAATAACTCAAATCATAGAAAACGACTCAAAAGAGACGTTTTAAGAAAATTTCATTCATTCGAATAATAAAAGTTTACATCACGGTCCCCAAATAAGTTTTACAACATCATACAACGTTTTACAAAACATTTTTGAATGAATAATTATTTAGCGGGCCTTCATATCTCCATCAATCCGAATTACCTTCAAGTACCTGAGATAAAACATGCTAAAACGTCAACAATAATGTTGAGTGAATTCATAGAGTTTATATATATATAAACAATAAAAATTTTCCGAACACAAGTATCATTTTTCAAAATATCGGGATATAACGATGTGGATCAGACAACGTTATAGGGGGATTATTATAAGCCTCATGACATCGAACCTTACCATATATACATTTATAATGCCCCACTATACACCTCGCTATGAGTGTATCTTGATTCTTATAAAAGGCATCCGTGAGTGTTAATTGTTCCCAACACAAGACGATGCTAGTCGTCGCGGATCGGATGGTCGTGTGGGTAATCTCTAACCGTGTAGGTATGTATTTGCATGTATAAGACGCGTATGCACTTGTTATTCACTCGGGTCGCGCACATTGAACACAATTCATGATATTTCCGTGGGGAGACTTTTTATTTAGAGAGTGTGTAAAGCTAAACTTTATGAATAGATATGAGTGTACTCGTCTCATTCTGTTCTGGGTCTCGGTGTGTTCTGATTTTAAAGAAATCATGCTTGTTATCTCTTCCTCCGCGGGTTTTTATAAAATCAAGAATTAAGAAATAAGAAAATGCGTCGAGGCTATGAAACTCACCGTAAGAACAAGTAAATCAGAAATATTATGAGTCTTGAGCGAGCGGGAAGTACTCCTAAGCACCTCCTAAAAGACGTGACGCGATTTAGTACGTAGAAAGTGACAATACGTAGAAATTAAACATGTGATCATGAGATGTGTTTCCGAGATAAGTATGGCATTTCACTAGAACTTACCCAAGTCCTTTTTAATCCCAAAATGACATGTGACCTGGTCTTATAGTCAAATGAACATCTACCAAGTTTCGGCTTCTAACTTTTAATTTCTATCACGGTTCGTTTAATAACGTTTTAAAAATTTTTACGACTAGACGCAAAACAAAAAACTAGGTTTCTTGAATTTAACTTACTTCATGAATTATTTCTCCTAGCATCACAAATGTTCTAAGGTGACGGCTTTTACCTGAAAGCTATTTGGAGTCTAGTTTCAAGAAATGTAAGTAAGTCTCATAATTTACAAAGTTTCGTAACTATGTGAAAAGACCATTTTACCCCTGGTTGTCCAAAACAGAAAGTTAGCAAAAATTTTACCCTTTACTAAAATGGCCATAAATCCCAAACCATGATAGCAATGAAGGTGAGGTCAAAGGATATGGTTTCCTTATGATGTCTACTACTGACCCAATCAAAAAGATCTATTATTTTATGGCAAAAATTTGGAGTTTAACTCGTATTCTAAACACATGTCCAGATTTGACCTATTTTCTTGTTTTGGCCATAACTCACTCATCCTAAGGAGTTGGTTGAGCATCCAACTATCCTATGATGCTAAGACATGTATCTTTCCAGCCATTTAATTTAATCATAGTCTCCAGGCCAAATATTTTTAGAAAATCACACGTTTTGCTACTGTTTTCAAAACAGTCCCAATATTTCAACTCAAAACCTTTTTAAACATCATTTTAATTCATCTAAGACCTAACCCAATGCCATAACTAAATGAAAACACCCTCAAGAACATAATCACATATATATTCAGAATCTAAACATCCATTTTCATGGATTAAAATTAAAGAAAACAAGAGATAAAAAGATAAGACTAATAAAAGAAAGATTAGGCTTACAAAAAGAGAGATTTAGGCTAGTGAATCAAACAAGAACACCCTTCTCTTGTGTTGGCTGAATTCGAACCAAGGTAACACAAGGTTAACAATCTTCTAACCTTCCTCTAATGGTGATAATACTCTTCTAACAAACCCCAATCAAAACCCTCAAGAAAACCTCAAGAAAACAAGCCCTAACTTCTTCAAATCTTCAAGAAAGACTACCAAACTTTGCAAGAGGCTTGAGGATGGTTATAAGAGGATAGAAATGAGATGAAAAGTTTTGTATGATGGTGGTGGTGGTGTAGATGAATTCGGCAGCAATGGGGACCAAAGAGGAAGAGAGAAATTTTGAAAGCTTGAGAAATGGAACTGACTTGCATGTATGGAAAGTAGAGATGATGATGAGTTTATAGAAAAAATGAATTGAGGTTGAGTGTGGGAAAGGTAAAACCGGCCTAGGGCCTTGGGGAGGGGAAAAATAATTTTTTTTTATTTTGTTATAAGTTTAATTAAAGTATAAAGTAAGGTTAATTAAGAAAAAGTAAAGTTTTAAGGTAAAAACGCGAGTTTTTGGCAAGAATTTACGTAAATGCGAAACATAACGGAAAAATGAAAATGATGAAGATTATAATCGTCGATGCTTAACGTAGGATTCTCCGGTTCTTCGTTGACGTTGCATAATTTGCAAACGTAAACCCTAATTTCTTCCGGTTAATAGTGAGTTCACATCTCAACATAAAAATAAAAATTATATTTAATACTCGAGAATAAAATAACAACCTGAAATTGACGGATTGTCATAGATATACAAAGAAATATCTTGAAAAACATCCTTCCTTGATTTCATGGATGTTCTCTCGTTTTAGGAACCAAGAGCTTTTTTCCTTACTAACTCTAATAGTGAAATTGACCATGAGACTTCCTTATTTCACTCTTTGTGTCTTAGACTTTCCAATAGGTCTTTGACTAGTCCATGTTAATAAGTATAGAGTGCAAGTAACATAGAACACATACACTCTCATTTTACAAAGAAAAACTTCACCATTCTCTCCCTTTTGCCTCCATAACCCATGATTAAACCCCAAATACATACCAAATCCATACCAAAATTTATTTACAACATTTACACACATTCCTACATGATATCTAAGATAACCTAAGGTGATTTGAAGGATTGGTTTAAGGTTTACTAGGGTTAATCAAGCAAGAACCAAGATTAGGGATTCATTTGGAATTAGGGTTTTCAAGGGTTGTAAGCTAGGGTTTGGTTTCTAAAAAAGGGTTTATATAACTTTGTTCATCACTACACTTCATATTAAGGTTACCTAAAACACTTAATCTCTTTGTTTTCATTATTTTATGCATATATAATGTTTGTGTAGTTAATCACCATCTAAGAAAATGTTTACTTGTAAAAATGGATTTTTACAATTGTTTATGATTTGGTAAACTTTTATATACGTTGCATGAATGTCCATATCATGTTATAATGGAAGTATATGTAATGTATAAGTGTTGGTTATGTATAAAAAGTATATGTAAAAAAGTTAACTAAAAAGTATACTTATGAAAGTTCATGGATAAATAAGTATGTACACATTTGGATCTTGTGATTTTCGGACATTATATGGACTAATCATGGACTAGAGACCCTAAATATGTAAGACATATGATAATAAGTATTGTAATGGACTTGTAACAGGGTGATTAAGCTTAAAAGTACAAAAAACAAGTTTAAACATGTTTTTATCACAAACTTCAAAACTTGCTATTAGAATTCGAATTTTAATCTATTGATTTTATGTTTTTATAAAATATTACATCTCATGAGGATTCCAAAAAGGTAAGAAACTCGAAAAACCGATTTATAACGAAGGAGATACGCTAATTACAAGTTATACGATAATTAAACGCGTTATAAAAGAAATTTTATAAAAACAAGTTATAAAATACTTTTGATATATAAGGTTTATTATATTTCCCAAATACTAAATAATTTTAGTATTCTAAAACAATAAGAATCGTAATTTTGAATAAATAACGAAGGAGTTACGAATTACGCGAGTTTACGATAATAAATACTTTTATAAAACTATTTTTATAAAAGTTACTGTTAATCTCAGACATGAATATTTTTAAAACATCATTAATATGATAGAACTTTTAATAACAAAGACGTGCTCGAAAGAATCACTAAAAACGGAGTTTTAACGAATAAAATACGACATTTACGGGTTTTACGATAACAAAGTCTATAAAAGTAAATTTATAAATTGTCATGAACAGTAAAAATCACTGTTCATCATAGGACTAAAAATATGAAAATATAATATTTTGATAACTCGTCTTAATACGAAAGTGTGGACATAAGAAACGAAAGAAACGGGCTTAAAACGATAAAGTTACGTCGTTTTTACTAATGAAATGTTTATAAACGTTTTAACTTTATAAATACGATTTCACAAACGCAATTAGATGGTGATGTAGCTATATAGAATTATATATGGTAGTAGTTATTCAAAATGCTTAGTACTTATACGGCCTATAATTAATTAGGTTGCATTCGGCGTTTATCTGACGCATTTTCTGTGATATAATCTGATATTCATTACTCAAGGTGAGTTCATAGCCCCACGTTTTACATTTTAATGATTTACAAGTTTTGGGGTGAGAAACATATGCATGTTTTACAATTGGACGCAAGTGGACATTTCACATTACGATTACGTGTTTGCCTAAGTAGCGATAACCCATCTGAGCCCATTATCATGAACTGTCAATTACTGTTGTGAGCGCGAATGTTATAAATAGATCTATTTGGGATTGACATCCCCGTTCGGGTGAGTCATGCTCACTGTGCCGGTTTGCCGGACAACGAACGTATACCATGTCGGACATAGGATGTTGCGGGTTAGAACATCATCACGGGCAATGTTGGCAATTTATATTGCATTTCATACATGTCGAGCTTCAGTGTCATGAGCTTAGGAAAACGTAATTACATTTTATGATGTTTGCATCTGTTGCATTATCATGGGGAAATCTTGCGGTCCTACATTATACATTTTATAAACCTATGAATTCACTCAACAATATGTTGACGTTTTAAGCAATGTTTTTCAGGGGATCAATAAGGCACGAGGTGCAAGGGATACATTGGTGGTTTTGATTTGGATGTCATGCATTAAAGATTTTGTCGCATTACATTTTGTATATCTGTTATGGGCTAGAAATCTTTGTATTTTGAACAAGTGAACAAGTGAAGCTTCGGGCTTTTGTAACAAACAATTTGTTAAATCCAATGTATCAGTTTTAAATGGCTTTTAATGGTCGTTCTTATATATATCTTATGTTATTGATCTATGAAGTACCACCCCCAACCCATATTCCGCTGCGACCCAATTTGGGGGTGTTACAGATTGGTATCAAGAGCCAAGGTTATAGAGAACCAGGTCAAATGTTTTTGTTGGACTATAACCATTTTCAAACATTGCATTCAAACAAAGGGATTTTCATGGGACATACATACATACACTAGTTGTTGCATTAGTTGATTATCAAGATGCATTCATGATTTATATACATGTTGTGGTATAAATGTATATTACTATAAGAGTCATATATTAAATACTAATATAAGCTATTTTGGATTCTACGGTTACATACACTGCTGTGTCCAGTCTATTTGGAGGGTTATTAGACACCGATCTTCGGGGGGTCGATGGACCACCCGTGATGCCAGAGGATCCATATGCATATGTGGTAGCTGCTTTTCAGGCCCCGCTATCTCTTGATTATGTGTCGGGTCCTGAGTACCCACCTTCACCAGACTTTGTTCTAGAGCCGGTTTATCCAGAGTTCATGCCACCAGAGGATGAGGTACTCCCAGCTGAGGAGCAACCCTTACCTGCTGCTCTCTTACCCACTGCTGATTTGCCAGGCTATGTTCCTGAGCCAGATCCTAAGGAGGATCCGGAAGAGGATGATGATGAGGACCCTAAGGAGGATCCTACTGATTATCCTGTCGATGGAGGATACGATGGCAATGATGAGGATAAGTCATCAGATGATTACGAGGATGATGATGTTGATATTAAGGAGGATGAGGAGGAGGAAGAGGAGCACCCAGCTCCTGCCAACTCTATAGTTGTTGCTTTACCAGCTGTTGATCATGCCCTATCTGCTGAGGAGACTGAGTCGTTTAAGATCGAAGAGTCTGCGGCCACACCACCACTGCATCCTGCATACTGGGTTACTGCTATGATATCGATTCGAGATGAGCCACCTATACCATTTTGGTCAGATACAGAGGTTGCCAGACTCCTTGCTATACCAACTCCACCACCATCACCACTTTCACCATGGTCATCACCACTGCCTCATATTCCTTCTCCACCACTACCCCCGATACTATCACCACTACCAGTATCACTACCCTTACCTGTATCATCTCCACCACCTGCTAGTCCTATTCGTCCGTTGGGTTATCAAACTGCGATGATCCGGTTGAGAGTTGAGGCCTCATCTACTTCCCATTCACTACCATTACCACCACCCATCATACTCTCCCACACCAGATCAGATGCACCATCATCAGAGACACTACCACTCTTACTCATACCAGCCCCTACACCATCACCACCATTGCTACTACCCTCTACTAATCGTAGAGAGGACAGACCCGAGGTTGCCTTACCGCCTCGAAAGGGGTTAGGTATTGCTCTTGGTCCTAGGCACGAGGCCGAAGAGAGCGTGTCTGCTTCTGCCGCTAGACTGACTAGATGTTCTAGAGTAGACTATAGTTTTGTTGCCACCCTGGATAGGGAGATTAGGCATAATCCACAGAGATATGTTGGTTATGGGATTATAGATACTTATGATGAGATGCTTGAGGACATGCCAGCGGCACCAGCGACTGATGACATAGAGTTGGGTCGACGGATGACAGAGTTTGCCACTAGGGTTAGGCAAGACACAGATGAGATCTATACGAGGTTGGATGATGAGCAGACTGAGCGACAGCTGATGGCTGGTCGGCTCAACATGCTGTATATGGATAGGCGTGCACATGCTCGTACAGGTTTACTAAAGGAGAGAGAGGCTAGGATGTCTCGAGAGGCTTGGGAGTGATCCATGGACGCTAGTGATCTTGCCCGTTCAGAGGTTATGTCACTGCGTACTGTTGTATTGGGTCAACAGGTAGTGATTATAGAGTTGCAGACAGCGGACCGCAAGAGACAGACAACGATTACATAGTTGATGGCAGCGGACCGTAAGAGACAGACATAATTTATTGAGGCACTAAAGCTGCTGAAGAGACTTCAGACCCAGATGACAGAGTTTGAGAGGCAATAGGGACCCGCTAAAGGTCCTGCATAGCCAGATGCACCAGAGGAGGCTGGTAGGAGTTCATAGATCATGTTATGGCTAGTTATTTTGTACAACCTACTAAGTATTATGGGTAACTTCCGACTAGTATGGCTTTAGGTTGTATATTTTATCTTGTAACCTAATCGTTGTGACCATTTTGTATCTGAACCAATCATGTATGTTCTCCAATTATATATGGAATGGTGGTATTATGTCATGTTTGTAATCAAATTTATTATGAATGAATGTCGATTTAGTTACACCATTGTTAACTTTAATTCAGTTGTATATCTTACTGTGTGTTGTGATCTCTCTTTACTTATTGTGTATATGTCATGTCATGGTTATGATTTTATGAAATCTAACGGGTATTATATTTTCTTGTGATTGAAGAAAATGGCACCAAAAAGAGCCACGAGGTCAAACACAGCCCTAGAAACAACCAACACCACATATGTCACTAATACCCAGCTTTAGGCAAAGATTAACCAAGGCATTACTGCCGCTTTGGCAGCACGTGATGCTGACAGAAATACGAATGGCGATGATAGCCATAATTCGGGAACGGGTGTTAGAAGAACAGAATAAACTGCCCGTGAATGTACTTACACTGACTTTCTAAAATGTCAACCATTAAACTTCAAAGGCACAGAAGGAGTTGTCGGTCTATCTCAATGGTTTAAAAGAATGGAGTCTGTTTTCCACATCAGTAATTGTACAGTTGAGAATCAAGTCAAGTTTTCTACTTACACTCTCCATTTAGTTGCTTTAACATGGTGGGACACTCATGTCAAGACAGTTGGTCATGATGTCGCTTACGGTATGCCTTGGAAAACACTCATGAAAATGATGACTGACAAATACTGTCCTCGAAATGAAATCAAGAAACTGGAAATGAAGATTTGGGATTTGAAGGTGAAGGGTACTGACTTGACAAGTTATACATAACATTTTTAGGAATTGGCTTTGTTGTGTGGGAGGATGTTCCCCCAAAGAATCTGATAACATTGAAAAATATGTTGGTGGTCTTCCCGACATGATTCATGGGAGTGTAGTGGCGTCTAAACCAAAGACAATGCAAGATGCAGTTGAAATCGCAACCTGGCTAATGGATATGAAAATCCACAGTTTTACTGAACGCCAGACAGAGAATAAAAGGAAGTTTGAGGACACCTCAAGGAACACTCAGAACCAACAATAACAACAATAACAACAACAACAACAGAACAAGAGGCAGAACACTAGAAAGGCTTATACTATAGGGACTGGTGAAAAGAAACAATATGGGGGATCTAAACCCCTATGCTCAAAATGCAACTATCACCACGACGGTTCGTAACTGCAGGAGCACTGCAACCGCCAACAATGCTAACAATCAGAGGGGCACTGGGTCAGGTCAGAAGCCTACTTACTATGAGTGTGGAGTTCAGGGACATTTTAAGAGGGAATGTCCAAAGCTGAAGAACAACAACAACCGTGGTAACCAAGTTAGAGGTGGCAATTTTCCAGCAAATACCCACAATTATACCCAATACTCAAAATTTACAAAATAACATCACATATATACATATATAATTGGATATAGGTGGATAGATACAAAGAAATATCTTACAAAACATCCTTCCTTTATTTCATGGGATGTTCTCTAGTTTTAGGAACCAAGAGCTTTTTTTTATTACTAACTCTAATAGTGAAATTGACCATGAGACTTCCTTATTTCACTCTTTGTGTCTTAGAATTTCCAAGAGGTCTTTGACTAGTCCATGTTAATAAGTATAGAGTGCAAGTAACATAGAACTCATACACTCTCATTTTACATAGAAAAACTTTACCATTCTCTACCTTTTGCCTCCATAACCCATGACCAAACTCCAAATATATACCAAATCCATACCAACATTTATTTACAACATTTACACACACTCCGACATGATATCTAAGATAACCTAAGGTGATTTGAAGGATTGGTTTAAGGTTTACAAGGGTTAATCAAGCAAGAAGCAAGATTAGGGTTTCATTTGGAATTATGGTTTTCAAGGATTATAAGCTAGGGTTTGGTTTCTAAACAAGGGTTTATATCACTTTGTTCATCACTAAACTTCATATTAAGGTTTCCTAAAACTCTTAATCTCTTTGTTTTCATGATTTTATGCATATATAATGTTTGTGTAGTTAATCACCATCTAAGAACATGTTTACTTGTAAAAATGGATTTTTACACTTGTTTATGATTTGGTAAACTTTTATATATGTTGTATGAATGTTCATATCATGTTCTAATGGAAGTATAAGTAATGTACAAGTGTTGGTTATGTATAAAAAGTATATGTGAACAAGTTAACTAAAAAGTATACTTATGAAAGTTCATGGATAAATAAGTGTGTACACATTTGGATCTTATGATTTTTGAACAATATATGGACTAATCATGGACTAGAGACCCTAAGGATGTAATACATGTGATAATAAGTATTGTAATGGACTTGTAACAAGGTGGTTAAGCTTAAAAGTACAAAAATCAAGTTTAAACATGTTTTTTTCACAAACTTCAAAACTTGCTGTTAGAATTCGAATTTTAATCTATTGATTTTATATTTTTATAAATAACTACATCTCATGAGGATTCCAAAAAGGTAAGAAACTTGAAAAACAGATTTATAATGAAGGAGATACGCTAATTACAAGTTATACAATAATTAAACGCGTTATAAAAGAAATTTTATAAAAACAAGTTATAAAATACTTTTGATATATAAGGTTTATTATTTTTCCCAAATATTACATAGTTTTAGGATTCTAAAACAATAATAATCGTAATTTTTCAATCAATAACGAAGGAGTTATGAATTACGCGAGTTTACGATAATAAATACTTTTATAAAACTATTTTTATAAAAGTTACTGTTCATATCAGACATGAATATTTTGAAAACATCATTAATATGATAAAACTTTTAATAAAAAAGATGTGCTCAAAAGAATTACTAAAAACGGAGTTATAACGAATAAAATACGACATTTACGGGTTTTACTGTAACAAAATCTATAAAAATAAATTTATAAACTGTCATGAACAGTAAAACCCATTGTTCATTAGAGGACTAAAAATATGAAAATATAATATTTTGATAACTTGTCTTGATACGAAAGCGTGGAAATAAGAAACGAAAGATACGAGCTTAAAACGATAAAGTTACGTCATTTTTTCTAATGAAATATTTATAAACGTTTTAACTTTATAAATACGATTTCACAAACACAATTAGATGGTGATATAGCTATACATAATTATATATGGTAGTAGTTATTCAAAATTCTTAGTACTTATACGGCCTATAATTAATTAGGTTGCTTTCGGCGTTTATCTGACGCATTTTCCGTGATATAATCTGATATTCATTACTCAATGTGAGTTCATAGCCCCACGTTTTACATCTTAATGATTTACAAGTTTTGGGGTGAGAAACATATGCATGTTTTACAATTGGACGCAAGTGGACATTTCACATTATGATTACGTGTTTGCCTAAGTAGCGATAACTCATCTGATCCCATTATCATGAACCGTCAATTACTGTTGTGAGCGCGAATGTTATAAATAGATCTATTTGGGATTGACATCCCTGTTCGGGTGAGTCATGCTTATTGTGCCGGTTTATCGGACAACGAACATATACCATGTCGGACATAGGATGTTGCGAGTTAGAACATCATCACGGGCAATGTTGGCAATTTATATTGCATTTCATACAGGTCGAGCTTCAGTGTCATGAGCTTAGGAAAATGTAATTACAGTTTATGATGTTTGCATCTGTTGCATTATCATGGGGAAATCTTGCGGTCCTACATTATACATTTTATAAACCTATGAATTCACTCACCAATATGTTGACGTTTTAAGCAATGTTTTTTAGGGGATCAATAAGGCACGAGGTGCAAGGGATACATTGGTGGTTTTGATTTGGATGTCATGTATTAAATATTTTGTCGCATTACATTTTGTATATCTGTTATGGGCTAGAAATCTTTGTATTTTGAACAAGTGAACAAGTGAAGCTTCGGGCTTTTGTAAAAAATAATTTGTTAAATCCAATGTATCAGTTTTAAACGGCTTTTAATTGTCGTTCTTATATATATCTTGTGTTACTGATCTATGAAGTACCACCCCAACCCATATTCCGCTACGACCCAATTTAGGGGTGTTACACATGGAATCAAGAATGCAAAGACCTTATGGGAAGCAATTAAGGCCAGGTTTGGTGGAAACAAATAATCAAAACAAATGCAGAAAACCATTATGCAGTAGCAATATGAGAATTTTACTGCACCAAGATCTGAAGGACTGGATAAAACCTATGATAGGTTTCAAAAACTCATCAGCCAATTGGAAAATTCATTATGAAGTTATCACTCAAGAAGATGCAAATCTGAAGTTGCTGAAAAGTCTACCATCAGCTTGGAACAATATTACTTTAATCATGAGAAACAAATCTGATCTAGACACATTGAGCATGGATGATTTGTATAATAATCTAAAGGTGTATGATTCTGAGATTAAAGTCCAATCAAGCTCAAGCTCAAACTCTCAGAATGTGGCTTTTGTATCTTTAGAAAACACTAGCAGTACTAATGAAGCAGTTAATACCGCTCATGAAGTTTCTACTACTAGTTCACAGGGACAAGCTTCTTCCTCAACTTATGCTGATGATGTCCTGTTTTCCTTCTTTGCTAATCAATCTTATAGTCCATAATTGGACAATGAAGATCTAGAGCAGATTGATACTCATGATCTTGAAGAGATGGATCTCAAATGGCAGGTGGCCATGCTTACCATGAGGGTGAAAAGATTCTTAAAAAAGACAGGAAGGAATCTGAATTTCAATTGCAAAGAAACTGTTGGCTTTGATAAGATAAAGGTTGAATGTTACAACTGCCACAAGAGAGGTCACTTTGCTAGAGAATACAGGGCACCAAGGAATCAAGAAAATAGAAATGGAGATGCTCTAAGAAGGATTGTACCAGTGGAGACTCCTGCAAATGCCTTGGTTGTTCCAGATGGGATAGGTGGTTATGATTGGAGCTTTTAGGCTAAAGAATAGATCACAAACTTTGCTCTAATGGCTTATACATCCCAAGGTTCATCAAGTTCATCAAGTTCAGACTCTGAGGTACATACTTGCTCTAAAGATTTCTTAAAATCATATGAAACTCTTCAAAAACAGTATGATCAACAGCGTGAAGCTCTTAATAAATCTAATCTAGAAATTATAGGGTATCAAATAGGATTAGAATCATTAGAAGCTAGGTTAGTTGTTCATGAAAAGAATGAAGCTGTTTATGAAGAAGATATTGCATTTTTAAAGTATGATGTCCAAGTGAAAGACATTTCTATCAAAGACCTTAAAAATCAGTTAGAAGAAGCTTTAAAAGAGAAACATGATTTCAAACTTAAACTAGAAAAAATTGAAGAATCATCAAAGAATCTAAATAACCTGATAAATAGTCAAATAAGTGCTAAAGGCAAAGCTGGTCTTGGTTATGATTGTCAAATAAATTAGAGTGAAGTGGTTCATAGTGTGTTTAACAGTAGAGAAAGTGATGTGGATAATAGTCCAGTAAATGATAGATTCAAAATAGGTAAAGTGTTTCATGCAATTCCCCCTCCCTACACTAGGAACTACATGCCCTCAAGACCTGACTTATCCTTTGTTGGGTTAGATGATTTTGTCTATAAGACTAAAGTGGGTGAAACTATTACTACTGCATCTAAAACTAGTAAGGATAGTTTGGAAAAACCTAAAACTGTTAGGCCTAGTGCTCCTATCATTGAAGATTGGGACACTAATAGTGATAATGATAGTGTGTTTAGACCTAAAACTGATCAGACAAAACCAAAGTTTACTAAAATCAATTTTGTCAAATTTGATAAGAATGTGAAATCTGTTAATAAGGAAAACACACATAGGCAAGAAGACTATCCTCGGAAAAGTCAAAGTCCTAGGGATAATAGAAGAAACTGGAATGGAATAATGACTCAAAAACTAGGAAATGGTTTTGAGCTTATAAAGAAAGCTTGTTTTGTATGTGGAAGTTTCAACCATTTAATCAAAGACTATGATTTTCATGACAAGAAAATGGTAGAAAAACCAGTGTTGAATAATAAGGGAAGGATTACAGGTCAAAGGGAAATTAGACCAGTATGGAACAATGCTCAGAGGGTGAACCACAAAAATAAATTTACTCACCCACAACCTAAAAGGAATTTTATTCCAATAACAGTTGTAACAAAGTCAATACAAGTACCAGTTAATACTGCTAAACAAAGCTCTCCAAGAGCAGCAGCATCAATTAGTGCTTCCAGGCCTGTTAATACTGCTGCCCCTAAATCAAAAGTGAATGATGCATTACCCAAAACATATTCTTATTTTAAAGCACATTCACCAGTTAAAAGGGCTTTTAACCTAAAATCACAGCTAAAACCAATAATCTTAATGAAAAAGTTAAAACTACAAGGGTTAACAATGTAACTATTGCTGGGCCAAAAGCAGTAGCTAGTGCTGTTGTGGGAAATAAGGAAAATGTTGTTAAGTCCTCAGCATGCTGGATTTAGAGACCAACAGGAAATGTTATTGACCATACCTCCAAAGATAGTGGATCATACATGTTTAAAAGATTTAACTATGTTGATCTACAAGGCAGACTCAAGTCAGTAATGACTTGGGTCACCAAGAGAAACTAATTCTCTTATTTTGAGTGCAGGGTAATCCACAATATACTTTACAGGATCAAGGGATTTTTGACAGTGGATGGTCTAGGCATATGACTGGGAACAAGTCCTTTCTTACAAATTATCAAGAGGTTGATGGTGGATTTGTTGCATTTGCAGGAAGTCCTAAAGGAGGTTAAATTACTGGAAAATCTAAAATTAGGACTGGAAATTAGACTTTGAAGATGTATACTTTGTAAAGGAACTTAAGTTTAACCTTTTCTTTGTCTCACAAAAGTGTGACAAGAAAAATAGTATTCTTTTCACTAAGACAGAATGTCTTGTTCTATCTCCTGACTTTAAGCTACTTGATGAAAGTCAAGTCTTGCTTAAAGTTCCCAGACAGAACAAGATGTATAGTTTTAATTTAAAGAATGTTGTTCTTTCAGGAGGTTTGACTTGTTTATTTGTAAAGGCTATAATAGATGAGTCTAATTTATGACATAGGAGGCTTGGTCATATAAACTTTAAACCTATGAACAAACTTGTGAAGGGAGACCTTGTAAGAGGTTTGCCTTCAAAGCTTTTTGAAAATGACCATACATGTGTTGCATGTCAGAAGGGAAAACAACACAAAGACTCATGTAAGACTAAGCTTGTGAGCTCTATCAGCCAGCCTTTACAAATGTTGCACATAGATTTGTTTGGTCTAACATTTGTAAAGAGTCTAAATAAAAAAATGTATTGCCTTATTGTCATTAACGACTTTAGTAGGTTTAGTGTGGTTTTCTTTTTGTCCTCTAAGGATGAGACTTGTGGAATCCTTAAATTTTTTATCATAAGCATAGAAAACTAAATAAATCATAGAGTTAAAATTATCAGATATGAAAATGGAACTGATTTTAAAAATAATGAAATGAATCAATTCTATTAGATGAAAGGAATCAAGAGAGAATTTAGTGTTGCTAGGACTCCACAACAAAATGGAGTAGCTGAAAGAAAGAATAGAGCATTAATAGAGGCAGCTAGGACTATGCTAGCAGATTTACTATTACCTACTACATTTTGGGCTGAAGCAATTAATACTGCTTGTTATGTTCAAAATAGAGTTTTAGTAACAAAGCCTCATAAGAAGACACCTCATGAACTTTTAATTGGTATACCACCAAATCTAGACTTCATGAGAACTTTTGGGTGTCCTGTTACTATCTTGAATACCCTAGATCTTCTAGGCAAGTTTGAAAGGAAGGCTGATGAGGGGTTATAGGTTGGATACTCTGTAAATAGTAAGGCATTTAGGGTATTCAACACTAGAACCAGGAAAGTTGAAGAGAACCAGCATGTTAAATTTCTAGAAAATAAATCTAATGTTGCAGGAAGTGGTCCAGAATGGCTCTTTGATATTGATTCACTAACAAAATCTATGAATTATGAGCTAGTTACTGCATGAAATCAAACTAATAGTGATGCAGGTATTGAGACAAATGATAATAAAGGGCAAGCTAGACAGGAGAAAGCAGTTGATCATGAATACATACTGCTACCATTTGTGACTTCTGATTCTTTAAGTAGTCAGAGCTTAGATGATAAGGATGCTAATGAGGTACCAGGCAAAGGGGATGAAGGTGTAAATAAAGTAAGTAGAAGTGATGATCAAGAAAGGACTGATAGCAGTACTCAAGATATTAATACAGCTAGGCCAAGTATTAATACTGCCAATACAAATATTAATACTGGTAGTCTAAATATTAATATTGCTAGTCCTAATGATCCAAATATGCCATCTTTGGAAGAAACTAGCATATTTGATGGAGCATATGATGATGAAGATGTGGGTGCAGAGGCTGACCTCAACAATTTGGAGACAACCATGTATGTCAGTCCTATTCCCACAACCAGAATTCACAAAGATCATCCTAAAGACCAAATCATTGGAGACCTAAACCTATCAACTCGAACAAGAAGAATGATCAATTTTTCTGAAGAAAATGCTATGGTTAGCTAAATTAGCAAGCAGAGAAGAACAAATCACAAATATTATCATAAATGCTTATTTGCCCGTTTTCTCTCTCAAAATGAACCCAAAAAGGTGATTCAAGCTTTGACAGATCCAAGCTGGATAGAAGCAATGCAAGAGGAGCTTTTGTTATTTAAACTTCATAAGGTTTGGACTCTGGTGGATCTTCCAAAAGGCAATAGGGCTATTGGAACTAAGTGGGTGTATAGAAACAAGAAAGATGATAAAGGAATTGTAGTTAGAAACAAGGCAAGTCTGGTTGCACAAGGTTATACCCAAGAAGAAGGAATTGATTATGATGAGGTTTTTGCTCCTGTTACTAGGATTGAAATAATCAGGTTATTTTTGGCCTATGCATCATTTATGGGACATATTGTGTATCAGATGGATGTGAAGAGTGCCTTTTTATTTGGTACTATTGAAGAGGAGGTGTATGTGTGGTAACCTCCTGGTTTTGAAGATCCGTAGTTCCCTGATAAGGTTTATAAGGTAGAAAAAGCTTTAGATGGTCTACATCAAGCTCCTAGAGCCTGGTATGAGACCTTGTCTACCTACTTATTGGAAAATAGATACAGAAGAGGCACTATAGATAAAACTTTATTCATAAAGAAGGACAGAGGTGATATCCTATTAGTACATGTGTATGTGAATGATATCATCTTTGGGTCTACAAAGAAGTCTTTATGTGTTGAATTTGAGCAGATGATGCACAAGAGATTTTAGATGAGTTCTATAGGGGAGCTCACTTTCTTCTTATGATTGCAAGTACAACAGAAGGAGGATGGAATCTTCATTAGCCAAGACAAATATGTGGCTGATATATTGAAGAAGTTTGATTTTACCATTGTGAAGGCAGCAACACTCCAATTGAGACTAACAAGGAATTGAACAAGGATGAAGAAGCTGAGGATGTGGATGTTCACTTATATAGATCAATGATTGGTTCATTGATGTACTTAACAACTTCTAGGCCTGACATAATGTTTGTTGTTTGTGCTTATGCAAGGTTCCAAGTTACACCAAAGACTTTACACCTTCATGAAGTGAAGAGGATCTTTAGATACTTAAAAGGACAACCTAAATTGGGCCTTTGGTATCCTAGAGATTCACCATTTGACTTGGAAGCCTTTTTTGATAGTGATTATGCTGGCGCTAGCCTTGATAGGAAATCCACAACAGGAGGTTGTCAATTTCTTAGCAAAAGGTTGATTTCATGTCTATGTAAAAAGCAGACTATAGTTGCAAACTCTACTACTAAAGTAGAGTATGTTGCTGCTGCTAATTGCTGTGGACAGGTGTTATGGATTCAAAATCAAATGCTTGATTATGGGTTATACTTCATGAACACCAAGATTCACATTGATAACGAAAGCACCATTTATATTGTGAAGAATCTAGTATTTCATTCTAAAACCAAGCACATTGAAATAAGGCATCATTTCATCAGAGATTCTTATGAGAAGAAGTTGATTCAAATGATCAAGATTCACACAGACCATAATGTTGCAGATCTTCTCACAAAGGCTTTTGATGTTAGAAGGTTTAACTTTCTAATTTCTAGCATTGGATTACTTAATCTCTAAAGCATTGTTTAAGGGGAAGTTAATAAGATTGGATGAAAGGAAATGTAACATTCAACAGAAGTAGATGAAGGGTCAGGACAACCCACGGATCCCCAACACAAATTCACATCTGTTCAACTCTCTAATGAAGAATCAATCACTATTTTATAATCATATCAACTTTAAAAGACCCACAAATCTAGGAAAGCCAAAAGGACCACTAAGATATCTTAGTTTCGTAGACCTAGTCACCTTGTTGCAGATGAGACTGTCTATAAGGAGTGGGAAGACAGAATGGAAAGGGCTGCCACTACTGCTTTTAGCTTAGAAGCAAAGCAGGACAGTGGTAACATAAATAGGACCCAATCCATGGCAACACTTAATGAATCTCTTCCTTAGGGAACTGATTCAGGTAGTGGTCCCAGGTGCCAAGTTACCATATTGGGGGTACAGAAGCTTAAACTAGGTTTGAGGTTGCATCTAAACAGTCTGATGATCCACCTCTCTCTAGAGTTAACACACTTGGAAGTGGGGAGGACAGCATGAAACTAAAGGAATTGATGGTATTTGTATAAAACTATCTGATATTGTGAGCAAAAAGAAAAGAGAGATGTGTGAAACAAAAACAGAAAGAGTGACTTAGTGAGCAAAAGAATTGAGAGATAAAGTGAGAATAAAAACAAAAAAAGAGCTTATGAGAATCAAGATTGGTGATGGAAATACGTTTTGGAACAAAATTAAGGTTAAAACTGGTATCTCAAAAGTTAATACTGCTAGGTATTACTTAGTACTGCTGGGCATATTTAGTATTGTTAGTCAGAAAAACTTAGTACTGCTGGGCACTACTTAGTACTGCTAGGCTAATCTTAGTATTGTTATGATACCGTTATTACTGTTTGAGGTATAACAGAATTTCCTTAATAAATTATAGCCGTTGAGATATTTCCGCCAACAACTTAGCTTATAGGGGTCTATAATTTGGATATTTCTTGATCTTTCTTTCCCTTATAATCTTTCTTAAAGATAAAGATTCAATCTTATTAAGTCAGTCTAATCACAACCTTAAGCTCTCTTTATAATATTTCAATTAACTTTTCCAATCTCACATACACTCACAACCGCACATATCTCAGACCTCAATCAACCTTTTCACAATCAACAATGGCTAATTTAGAGTTCTGTGATACACACAACATGGTCGCTTACTTGTATAAAACAGAGGGAAGTGAAGGTTTTCACCAGATAGTGGATTTTCTCAATACAAGTCACATAAAGTATGCTTTTACTAAAAATTCTACTATTGATGTTTCACTCATCTAAGAATTTTGGTAAACTATTGCTGCAAACACCCTAGACTTTGGAGAAGTACAATTCACTACTACAATAAATGGGAAAGTTAAGCTTGTTTTTGAGGCATCTATCAGGAGGCATCTCAAGTTAGAAGACTCTGATGGTACTACTACTTTGTCTAATACTAAAATCTTTGAACAACTTACACTTATGGGGTATCTTTCTAACTCTGACAAGTTGACCTTCTAAAAGGGTCATTTTCCCCTCAATAGAGATTCTTAATCCATACCATTCTTCATTGTTTAAGTCTAGAATGATGCTTGGAAACAGATTTGTGCTGTATCTAGCCCAATTGCTATTATTTGCTGACCACAAACAGGACTTTCAACTTTTCTATTATGATTGTTTTTTAAGGGCATGGTTGAATAAATTGGTTTGTAAGTCCTAAATTTTTGTTATGTATCCATAGATTTATTCATCATTTGAAAAGCATAAGAAGGACATTCTTTACCTCTCAACATAACCATTATATTGTCTACCCTCACACAAAAACTATTTAGCAATATGAGAAGGACTTCCAAGGGATACACTGGGGTGGACATTCCTTTATTTCCAACAATGCTTGTTCAAGGTCCAATTCTATAGGGTGAAGGATCAACAGTCCCAGTTGAGTCCCATCACACACCTTCAGGTGCTCCAACAACCTCACAACCACCACTTTCATCACCCTTAAGGATACCAACAAGACAGGAAATTAAGGTTCCTCAGCCCAATTCTCCTACTTACACCAATGTAGCAGATAAAGCTGCATTCACAAGTGTGGATGTTGTTCATGGAGTGGCTGCCACTATTGTCTCTAGCATAGATGCAGGACAGGGAAGTGGTAACATCCCTAAGTCCCTTACCATGCCCCATGATTCATCTCTCCCAAGAGGTCACACACCTGGAAATGATGAGGGCAGTATGACACTACATGAATTGACGGTTCTATGTACAAAATTGTCAAACAAAGTAGACAGCTTAGAGACAGAATTGAAGCAAACAAAACAAACCTATGGTGTTGCTTTAACTAAACTTATCAAAAAGGTAAAGAAGTTAGGGCAGACTGTCAAGACAAGCCAAGATAGAAGGAGAGCCAAGATTGTAGTCTTAGATGATGAGAGAGTTCAGAGGATACTTCCAAACAGGGGAGGATTGTTAGAAACAAATAAATCTCGGTCACTTAGAGTTATTTAGTATTTTCTAGCTCCTAGTTAATAATTAATTAATGTAAACAGGCCAACTAAGAAAAAGCCCAAAAGCCTACATCTCACTTCCCTCTTTGTTAAACCTAATTAGAGGCTATAAATACCCCCTCCCCTCTCTTGTACAAGAAGTCCCACACCATACATAAACATAGACAATATGTTTTCTCCTACACTTTAGGGATTTATCCCGTGAACATTATTTGATTTCAATCAAAGATACACACAATCAAACACAATCAACCACTCAAGATCCGTAACTTCACAATGTCAACAACGGATAAAGAATCAATTGCCGCAGGTACGGATAACCGTCCTCCAATGTTAGAAGAAAGTGACTTTGATTCGTAGAAAATATGCATAAAGAGGTACATTCGTGGTAACCTAATGGGAGTTAATTTGGAAATTCAATCAAAATTGGACCTATTCACATCAACAACCACAAAACATACGGGAGAAGGTGTAACATACAAACTCAGGTATCAGAAAAAAATAAAATCCAAGTAATTAAAAAAGAGAGATGGTGAGTTTACGTGGAGAGAACATCAAATAGCTTTCTTGCTGATATTCAAGCTATAACATCCTTTGTCAAGGGCTCCCAAGATCACAGTATTCAACTCGCTGAATCATGTCTGAAGAAAGCACAAGAAATCTGGGAGAATGTAGAGTTACTTATGCAAGGATCCGGTCTCACTGAACAATAACAGAAGGAGATCTTGTTTGATCAATATGAAAGGTTCCGAGCTAATGGAAATGAATTGACTCACAACTATTTTGTTCGATTCCACAAGCAGATCAATGACATGAAGATCACTAAAATACAAATCCTAGCTCATCAGAGGAATACCAAGTTTCTCAACAACCTACCTTCGTATATTGAGAAGTATGTTATATTGTGAAGAAACAGTCAGAGTCTATCAATTGTGAGCTATGTCAATCGATACACTCACTTTTGAAGATTTTATTTTGAACAACATGCCATGAAGACTATTAGTCAAGATGACATCACAGGGAACACTGATCACTTGCTTATTATGGCTCAAGCAACCAAAAGACAAGTTCAACCATACCTCCTCATAATAGTTTATAACACCCCAGGTTTTCATGTCATGGTTGAGGTCGATAATATATTACTATTTGTTTTTTAGTTTCGTTTTTGACGGTTTTGCTTGTAATTTCATATATTAAGTAAAATCGCGTAAGCTAAAAATTAGCGTTGAATGTAAATGGGCACCAAACAATTAAGCGTTTACATTAATCAATTATTAAATAATTATTTTCAGAATGATTATGGTCCTTGTTTATTTTATTTTTATTGGTTGTGTAAATTGATTATGTTTCGCGAAATAATAATGTTGCGTTTAGGTGTATTCCGGAACCATCCAAAAAACTTTTTACGCTTCAAAAAATAACCACATTTATACCCAATACATAAAAACTACATGAAATATTCATATGATAATATCTCTTTTTTCCCTATAGGCCGGAATTGTTCTTGCAATTTGAAACAGGAAAAATGAATTAAATCTTTAACTAGGTCATTTGTACTTCTATCTTATTAAACATAGGCTCATACCATTGTTTTCTATTGACCCAAAGACAAAGACTATGGTCTTCCTTAAAACCCTCCCCATGTCTCCATGACCAACTATTGCAATCTTTTGACTAGTCTTACTATATATACAAGTATGCATGAAGAATATATATACTACATACAAAAACACTGGTAAAATTCAAATAGAATGAACTTCTCTCTTTCTCTCTTGCAAATAAAGCCACGACATCAACCACCTTTTTATACCTAGACCATAGCTTGATTTTATAAGAGGCTAAACTCATACACCACATCCATCATAAGATATACTAAGATGTTTCCAAGCCTTGGTTAACCATTTACAAGTATTGAAGCAAGTTTTGCAAGATTAGGGTTTTCTAAGAAAACTAGGGTTTTTTCGAGTGTGCAAGTCTGGGGTTTATAGTCTAAACAAGGGTTTTTTGCCACATAATTTCTCATTCCCCCTCTCACATTTCATCACTAAGGTTCCTAAAACCTTTATCTTTTTAATTTTCATGATTTTATTATGTTTATGTGTTCTATATAGAAAATCACCATTTAGGACTTTTGTACATGTAAAAGGGTTTCTACGTTCTGATTATGCTTATTGTACAACCTTTTTCTTATGATATAGGTTGGTAATATCATGATATATGGGGTCTATGTGTTGTAACATGTTGGTTAAGTGTAAACATGTTAATGTAAAAAAATAGGGTTTTTTTAAGGATACTTAAGAAAGTTGTGTGATTAAAAGTATAGTTGTGGACTTGTTAACTTGAATATTTAGAACAGATATGAATCTTATAGACTATATTATTTTTAAGACATTCAGGTATAAAGTGAGGTGGAAGATTTATGGTAATTTTACAAAGGCTAAAAAGTGGCATAAAACAGTTGATTAAACGGTAACTTATGATCATAAGGGCTGTTTGGATTCTTATTTTTGGACAAGTTAGCGTTTTACATTTTGAAAGATAATCACCTAATGCGATTCTGGTGAAAAGGTAAAGGAAACTCAAAAAAATAATGGAATTAATACCGAATATTATTACGACCATTTTAACGGGTTTCATCGCTAATTAAAACGTAAAAATAAGTGTATGAGCTGTTGTGAACAGTAAAAACACTATTCATCACAGAGAATGTTGTAAAAATTATATAATGTAAATATTTTGATCACTCGTACTTAGTCGAAAGCTTCGACTGGGCATAAGGAAATGTCAAAAATCGGGCTTTTTAAAACGCACAATATGTAAAAGTTATGGTTATTTTACTTATAAATCGGTAATTATAAACGTTTTTACTTTTTTAAACACAATTTTTACCAAAACTAATTTAGATTGGTTGATTGTGCGATATTAGACCTAATATATGGTATTAGTTTAGCAAAGTGCTATATTACTAGGGAGTTTCATAATGAGGCCTCTTCGGGGTGGCGTATCGACGAGTTGTTGGATTTACGATTTAAAGTGTCCTAGCTCCTCATACGTCACTACCTGACCTCTTAATTATGATAGCCCGAACGATAGTATGATGAGCTATATAGGAATATATGATATTGGTTGATCGATAGTGCATGGTACTTATGACGGCATATATTTTGGATTAGGTTGCAATTTCGTATCTTTTACGTGGCCGTTATCTGTGATTTTTGGTTTATCAGTACTCGATGTGTTTTCATTAGCCCCAATTTTTCCGATTTCAATGATTTATACCTGGGGATGGAAACATGACTTTGTTTTATTAATTGGACGCAATTGTATATTTATATTGATTAGTGTTTGCCTAAGTAGCGATAACCCAGTTGAGCCATTACCACGAACTGTCAATTGCATTGTGTAGTTGTGAATTACATTATGTGGAGACCGAATGTTATAAATAGATCTAATTTGGGATTGACCTCCCGTTGGGGTGATTAGCTATCACCGGGAGTTTCATATGAACGTCTATTAGCATGTCGGATTTTGGGATATTCGAGGGTTTACATTCTATCGGGAGATCATAGCATAATTTTTATTGCGGATATAAATTGATCGGAGCTTCAGTGTCATGATCTTAGGAAAACGTAATCAGATTTTGTGATGTCTGCATCTATTGCTTTATTACAGTGAAAGTCTTGCAGTCCTGCATACGTTTTTTTATAACCTATGGATTCACCAACATTATTTTGTTGACATTTTAAAGCAATTTTTCACGCGTGTCAATAGGCACGATGGTTGCCTAGGGATACATTGGTGTCAGCCCATTTTGGATATCAGCTTGTTAAGTTTGAATGCATTAAGTTTTAGGGGTAATATTATTTGGCAGGATTGGGAAATCTTTTGTATTGTTGAACATTGGAACAAGTAAAAGCTATATGCTTTGTTGTATCAAGTCTTGTTATTAAATCCCAATGTATCAGTTTTAATGACTTTATATTGTCGTTCTTATGATTTCTTGTGGCTATTTGATCTATGAATTAAAACATGCCGTCGGAGACCCTTAATTTCCGCATTGCGACCCATTTTGGCGGGTGTTAAAGATTGGTATTAAGCACAAGGTTATAGAGACACCAGGTCAGATGTTTTTTGCTGGCTTATATCCATTTTTATTATACAGTTTGCATTCATTACAAAGGGGTTTTTTAAGGACACACTAGTTGTTGCATTAAGTTAGTTATATAAATACATTCATAATTTATATACGTGTTTTAATTATATTCGTATATTGCCAATAAGAGCCTTATATAATATACTCATATAAGTTATTTTTGCTAGTCACAGCAGTCATGTCAGCTGATTCCACAGTTACCTATACTTCTGTTTACTTTGAGGCACGATCATGGAGTATCCCATCTGAGGATCCTTACGAGGAGGCTACCAGACAGTTGTTGGAGCAGGCACCACGTTCTCCAAAGTATGTACCTGATCCCATAGAGCTGGAGGATCATGTACCAGTGTACATTCCTGAGCCTGGAGCACCTGAGGGAATTGTGCCAGCTGGGATGATCTGGCACCTATAGATGGCGATTCATTACTGAGGTTTCTTCTGTACCTCCACCACCATCCTTTTTACCCTCACTTATCCGACCCCCACGTACTAGAGCAGCTATAGCTCAGATGAGAGCTGCAGCACCATCCACCTATCATCCACTACTCCCATTAGGAACCCCACCATTGTTTACCATCTCATTACCTGCACATCACTAGCCGCTAGAGCTTTGATAATTCCCGTGTGGCTGCTCGCCGCCTCGGAAAGAGGCTACTGTAGTTACTTACTCCTAGACCTGGGGTGAGGGTTAGGAGGTTCTGTGCTGCTGCCGAGACAGCTAGGACCCACTATGGCCCGTAGGGTCGATTATAGTCTGTAAACACTATGGAGACTAGGGTCCGAGATACTGAGAGGAGGATGATGGCCGCCTTAGAGGTGGTCAACTTGAGGGTCAGTTACCAGGTAGATATTCGCAATAGAGAGAGTTCAGAGTTTTACTCACGACATCATGATGCCCAGAAGGATCGTGCAGCTGTGAGAGCTGAGATTAAGGTATTGAAGAGAGAGAGACTTGCTTACGAGCAAGAGAGTATGGAGACGCGTCAGGACTTGGCTAGGTCTGAGGCTTACAGCAGGGCATTAGAGGCACGGGTTGCAGTATTAGAGACTCAGGCGCGTCGCCACGAGTGCGGACGCGGATGATCGCGCGATGAGGCATATCATGTGTATTCAGGCTTTGGAGGCTGGAGCACGTGATGACACCTTAAAGGATACTGGTAGTAGCGCCTAGGGTTACTTTCTACCATATTGTAGCTATACTATATAGCCTGCTAAGTTTTTATGGGTTACTCCCAGCTAGCAGATGGTATAGATCTTTTGTTTTGATTAGCTATCCGGTATGGATCTTTTGTCTTTTGTTTAGCTATGTTGGTATACAGTACTAAGTATTACGGTAAAACTCTCGCGCTAGTAGTGGGCTAAGGTTGATTTTCCATTTTGTAACCTAGTGTGGATTGTAGGGAATCATTATGTAACCAAACAGGGATCATGTATATTTCCAGATTATATATGGAATGGATGTATTATGTTATGTCGATCTTGTGTTGGTTGTATGTTTCATTCTGTGATGTGATCTTATTTTATTTATAATGCATATGTTATGTCACGTTATGATTGTATTAAAATCTAACGGGTATTGTATTTTCTTGTGATTGAAGGAAAATGGCATCCAATAACGAACCACAAGGGTCCAGCACCCTAGTCAAAACCCTAGCCCCAACAGCACCACCACACTGTTACTGAGGGACAACTTCAGTTCCTTAATTGACCAAGGAATTGCTGCGGCAATGGCGTTGAAGCAAGATAGCAAGTAGATGTTAGGAATGGCTTATAAAGTAATTGAGGTCAGGACACTATACTAAGGCCTAGCACAAGCGGGTCCGAATGCTATGATTCAAAGTAATTCCTAAATGCAAAAACTTTGGAACTTTAAAGGCACTAAGGGATGTCGTATGACTTACTCGCATGGTTTGAGTAAATGGAGTATGTTTTTGCATTAGCAAGTTGCACATATTCTAGTCAAGTTCAAATTTTGGACATGCACTTATCGCTTCTTCTTACAAGAACTTGCTATTCATGGTGGATTATGCCCATGTTAATACCACTACTCCCGAGAAAGTAGCTCATGGACATTGCCATTGGGCAACAACTGAAGAAAATGATGGAACTGATAAATACTGCCGGAAGGGGTGAGTATCTGAAGTTGAGCTGAGATTAGGATTCTTATTAAGGTTAAGAGGCACTGAAGTGTGTGTCTTACAATCGAAGATTTCAGCAACTATCATTGATGTGTGCCAGGATGTTCACCAGAAGAGGTAGAAAAGATTGAAAAGTATATCGGTGGCTTACCCGATTTTGATACTTGGCAGTGTAACAGGTATCGAAGCCAAATAAACAATGCTAGAGGCTATCGAGTTACAACTGAGTTGATGGATGAGAAGGACCAAAATTGCCTTATGTCTGAACGTCGGCGAAAATAGAAAGAAAATGTATGATTGATGCTTTCCAAGATTAATTCAAACCATACAACAGCATTAAGAGGCAGAACACAAGCCAGGCCTACACTGCAGGTAATAGTGATAGGAAACCATACACCAGGTCTAAACCTCTGTGTTCCAAGTGTAATTACAATCATGAAGGTCCTTGTCCACCTAGGTGCAATAACTACAAAAAGGTTGGCCATCTGGCCAAGGATTGTGGAAGCCGACCTGCAAATACTAACAACAACGTACAACAAATAATCAGTGAAAGGAAATGGTTGTCATTCATGATGTGCGGAGCTCAAGAGACACTTTAAAAGGAAACTGCCCAAAACTAAAACAACTAATGACCGTGGTATTCAAGCTGGGAATGAAGAGCCCAGCTGAACGGTATATGTGGTTGGAAATGCGTGGCGGGGCAAACCCAGACAACGTCGTTGCGGGTACGTTCCTTCTAAAATGACCGCTATGCTTATATTCTTATTGATACGGGTGCCGATTGGAGTTTTGTGTCTACTGCATTTAGCTCCCAAATTGACAAATTTCACGCCATCTTCCTAGTATCACTATTTTGATGTTCGAACTAGCTAATGAGAGATAATTGGGTTAAAACACTATCCTTATTGGTTGCTACATTTAATTTCCAAAACCATCTATTTCAACATAAACTTATTGCCTGTAGAACTTGGTAGTTTTGGTGCTATAATCGGTAGGATTGGTTGGCGATATTCATACCACAGCGGTCATTTGTATGTGCCCAAGAAGGATTTGTTCGCATCCCTTGGAGAATAAAACCTTTTCCTAAATCACTACACGGTGATGGAAGTAACCAGGGAAATGGTACACGATTACAACATTCATTGCGTGCACTAAAATGCAAGATACATGGAAAAGGGATTTCCTATCTTTTTGGCACATGTCACTGCAAAGGAGGTTGAAGACAAGTCGGAGAAGAAGCGACTTGAGGACGTACTAATAGTTCAAGACTTTCTTGAAGTATTTCCTCAGGACTTGCCGGGTCTTCCTCGACTCGGTACATAGTAGAGTTTCACAAGGTACTTTGGGTATGGTACTCCTGGTGTTGCACCTGTAGCCGGGCCACTTATCGATTGGCGCCTTGCGGAAATGAAAGGTATTTCGGAGCAACGTGAAAGATGTTGTCAGACAAAGGCTTTTATAAGACCCGTTCCTTTTTTTTACCCTGGGGAAGCTTCTGCCTTGTTTGTCAAGAAAGAAAACGGATCATTCCGAAGTAATGTCGCATTGACTCATCAGTGAATTAATTAACTTTTGACAGTGAAGAACCGTTTATCACTCCCCATATTGATGATTTTTTGATTAGCTTCAAGTGGTTTCGAGTTGTCTACTTAAGATTGACTAAGGTTAGGTTATCCACCAACTGAGGGATCGAGAAGAAGACATTCCGGAAGACTGCCTTCAGAACTCGTTACGACCATTATGAATTTCAAGTTATGCCGTTTGGTTTGACAAACGCACCTGCCGCCTATAGTCATAGACCTTATGATAGTGGTCTGCAAACCATATGGATAAATTTGTGATTTGTCTTTATTGACGGAGATATTTATGATATATTAGAAGAACAAAGCTATGAACACGAAGAGACCTTATGTAATCTTTGAGTTGCTTAAGAAAGAGGAGTTTGTATGCCAAATTTTCCACGTGTGAATTTTGGATTCCCATTAGTACGGTTCCTCGGTCATCGTTTGATTGTATAGTAAGGCATTCATGTGGATACCTAGCCTAAATTGAATCCATTAAAGATTGGACATCTCCTAAGTCACCAACGGAGATTCGCCAATTTTTAGGTCTTGCTGGGTATTATCGAAGATTCATTGAAGGGTTTTCAAAGATCGCCAAACCTATGACCAAGCTCACCCAGAAGAAGGTCAAGTTTGAGTGGGGTGATAAACAAGAAGCAGCTTTTTAACTGTTTTAAAGCTCAAAAATTGTGCAGTGCTACCAATCCTTGCCTTACCTGAGGGTAGCAAACAGATTTCATCGCTTACTGCGACGCTTCAAAGATGGGTTTGAGGCGTTGTGTTGATGCAAAGAGAATAAGTTAATTTCTTTATGCAATCACGTCCAGTTGAATATTCATGAGAAGAACTATTACGACTCATGAGTTAGAACTTGGAAAGCAGTAGTGTTCCTCTCAAAAAGTTGGACGGCACTTTCTGTACGGAACCAAATGTGTACAGTGTTCATGATCATAAGAGCTTACAACACAATTCTTGATCAGAAGGAACTAAACAATGAGACAACGCCGGATGGTTAGGGAGTTGGTTAGTGATTACGATTGCGATAATTCTTATCACCGGGGGGAAAGCCAATGTCGTTGCTGTTGCTTTGAGCAGGAATATAAGAAACGAGAACCACGTTAGTAGTTTGGCCTTAGTCATGACTATTTGTTTGGATCTTCCCCAAAATATTCCTGAATGTCAGGCTGAAGCCAAGAAACCAGGGAAACATTGCAAGTATGAAGGATTGGTTGAAGGTATGTTGGTAGGAAAACGCTAAAAACTCCAGTGACAAACAATTTAGGTATGGTAAAGTTGGAACCCCGTGCGGGATGGATCCCTATGTCTCAAGGGCAGGAGTTGGTTCCTGTTATGAGCGATTTGCGGATGTGATCATCCACGAGTCCCACAATATCAAAATACTCTATACATCGGGTTCTGACAATAGTACCAAGACATGAAAAAGCTTTATTGGTGGCCAATACCCATATGGAAGGCAAACATCGCCACCTATGTTAGCAAGTGTTTGACATGTGCTAAGGTCAAGGCCGAACATCAAAGACCATCAGGATTGTTGGTATAACCCAAGATACCTGAATGGAAGTAGGATAACATCACTATGGATTTTGTTACTAAGCTTCCTAAGTCGTCACAAGGCTACGACACCATTTGGGTGATTATTGACCGACTCACCAAGTCTGCGATCTTCACACCGATGAGAGAGACTGATCCGATGGATAAACTTGCAAGAATGTACCTAAAGGAGGTGGTCACGAGGCATGGAATACCTCTCTCGATTATTTGTGATCGTGACCCGAGATTTGCATCCAATTTCTGGAGGTCACTTCAGAATGCTTTAGGTACTAGTTTGGATATGAGCACTGCATACCATCCACAAACCGACGGGCAAAGCGAGAGGACCATTCAAACTCTCGAGGATATGCTGCGTGCTTGTGCGATCGATTTTGGAAGGGGTTGGGTTAACCATTTGCCATTAGTCGAGTTTTCATACAACAATAGCTATAACGCTAGCATCAAGGCCGCACCATTCAAAGCACTTTATGGTCGAAAGTGTCGTTCACCTGTTTGTTGGACCAAAGTTGGAGAAGCTCAAATCCTCGGTCCAGATCTAATTCAAGAGACACGATAAATCATCTAGATCAAGCAAAGGTGCAAGCGCTCTATGATCGATATAGACGAAAGGTTACGATGACCTAAAGCGTAAACTAAGGGAATTCCAAGTCGGGGTTAAAGTGTGCTAAAGTTTCTCCTTGGATGGGGTCGTTTACGGTTTTAGCAAACGTGGGATGTTAAACCAGGTATGTTGGACCTATCAAGGTGTTAGAAAAGGTTGGAGAGGTTGCTTACAAGCTCGAGCTTCCAGAAGAGCTGAGCAGAGTTCACAATATATTTCATGTATCAAATCTGAAAAAGTTTCATGCCAACAAACCATTAGCCGTTTCGTTGGATGGACTTCATCTTGATGACAAGCTTCATTTTGTTGAGGACAAAGTAAATAGCTCGTTTGATTCTGCTAGTTCGGTTGTCAAAGATAACCTCATTCGGTTATGTTCGTTCGATTCCAACAAAAGCGACTCGTTCGGTTCCAACTTAGATTACTCGTTCAGTTTCAACTAGAGAGACACTCGTTCGGTTCCAACTATAGTAATCTAGTTCGGTTCTCTAGTTCGGTTATCTACTTCGGTTCTTCTCGTTCGGTTCCAACACAAGGTATCTTGTTCGGTTCCAACTACTTCGAAACTCAAATTTTCAAAACTCAAAAAGACATAATTTTTAATGGTTTTTAGCAAAAATTCTTGTACAACTAGTGTTACTAACCCTATAGGAACAATAAAAATGAAAACTTTAAGATTTTTAAGCCAAAAATTTGAATCACTATTTTGCTCTTTGTAAAGGTTTTTGAACACAAATCAAACACAAAAACTAAACACACCACTCCATGGCTCTTGATACCAATTGTAGAAACATGTAATCTTATGATCAAACCAAGAACAAGAGTGAGATGTGGGTTGTGAAGTTAGAGATAGAATGGATGGAAAAATGGATGAATTGTATAAAGATGGAATATGGAAAAATGGAACAACCAACCCCTCTCCAAGCCTTAGAGAGGGATTATATACTTCCTATTGTGGCCGGCCCATGGGTTCTAATGGGCTTCCCATGGGTCTTGGGCCAGACTAGATTACTAATCTAATCATTACATAAACTACGAGCTAAGACTATTACAATTTGGAAGTGACCGACACTTTTCGTGTTTCCAACACTTACTATATATACAAGTATGCATGAGATAGATATAACATACATATAAAAACACTTGGTAAAAATCAAAAGAATCCTCTCTTTCTCTCTTGCAATAAGCCACGACATCAACACCCCTTTTTATATAATCCATAGCTTGATTTTCTAAGAGCATACACACATACACACATCATTCCTAAGATATACTAAGATGTTTCCAAGCCTTGGTTAACCATTTACAAGTATTGAAGAAAGTTTTGCAAGATTAGGGTTTTCTAAGAAAACTAGGGTTTTCAAGTGTGCAAGCTTGGGTTTAAAGTCTAAACAATGGTTTAGCACATATTTCTCATCATCATCATTCATCACTAAGGTTACCTAAAACCTTTATCTTTTCATTTTCATGATTTTATATGTATATGATGTTCTATATAGAAAAATCACCATTTAGGACTTTTGAACATGTAAAAGGGATTTCTACTTGTGATTATGCTTTTGTACACTTTTTCATATGATATTAGGTTGGTAATATCATGATATAATGGGGTCATAAGTGTTGTAACATGTTGGTTAAGTGTAAACATGTATATGTAAAAATTAGGGTTTTAAGGATTACTTAAGAAAGTTGTGATTAAAAGTATCATTATGGACTTGTTAACTTGAATATTTGGATAAGATATGAACTTATAGACTTTATTATATATATACTATGGATAAAGTAGAGTGGAAAGACCTTTGGTAATTTTACAAAGGTAAGAAAAGTGCATAAATCAATTTATATAAAAGAATAACTTATGGATCATCAAGGGGCTGTTTGGTTCCTTATTTTAGACAGTAGGTTTTACCTTTTAGAAAGAAAATACACCTCATGACAATTCCAAAAAAATGTAAGAAAACTCAAAATAACAGCATAATTAAACAAAAAAGATACGATAAACATACAATTTACGTTAAAAACGGGGTTTTATAAAAAGCTATTATTATAAAATTTACAATCATGGACGAAACTATTACTTTAAGAGTAAACCTCAAAATCAATAGAACATTTCAATTAACGAGAAACTTAGCTCGAAAGAATGTCTAAAACGGAGCTAAATACGAATTAATAATACGACATTTAACGGTTTCACGCTAAATTAAAACAAACGTAAAAAATAAGTGTATGAGGCGTTGCGTGAACAGAAAAAACACTATTAACATACACAGAATGTTGAAAAATAAACTGTAAAATTTTGATCACTCGTCCTTAGTACAAAAGCGTGGTCATGAAGAAACAGAAGACGTGGACGTAAGAAACGCGAGAAACGGGTTTAAAACGGGAAAGTTATGCTAGTTTTACTAAAACGATAATTATAAACGTTTTCACTCTATAACAACGATTTCTAAATTACAAATAGACGGTGATGAAGCTATATAGAATTATATGTGGTTATCAAAGTACTATATTACTAGGGAGTTTCATAATGAGGCCTCTTCGGGGTGGCGTATCGACGAGTTGTTGGATTTACGATTTAAAGTGTCCTAGCTCCTCATACGTCACTACATGACCTCTTAATTATGATAGCCCGAACGATAGTATGATGAGCTATATAGGAATATATGATATTGGTTAATCGAAGTACATGGTACTTATACGACCTATATTGGATTAGGTTGCATTCGATCTGTTACATGACGCGTTATCTGTGATATTTGGATTATCAGTACTCAAGGTGAGTTCATAGCCCCACATTTTTATGATTTCAATGATTTATAACTTTGGGGTGGAAACATGCTTTGTTTTATAAATTGGACGCAAGTGTATATTTTATATTGATTACGTGTTTGCCTAAGTAGCGATAACCCAAGTTGAGCCCCTTTATCATGAACTGTCAATTGCATAGATGTAGTTGTTAATTACATTATGTGAGCGCGAATGTTATGAATAGATCTATTTGGGATTGATCTCCCCGTTCGGGTGATTAGCTATCACCGGGAACGAACGTTATAGCATGTTAGATTTGGGATGTTTAGGGTTGAACATCTGATCGGGCAGAAGAACAATATTTATTATTGCGAATATAATTGTCGAGTTTCGGTGTCATGAGCTTAGGAAAACGTAATCGGATTTTGTGATGTATGCATTTGTTGCTTTATCACGGGGAAAGTCTTGCGGTCCTGCATATCATATTTTACTAACCTATGAATTCACCAACATTTTGTTGACGTTTTAAAGCAATGTTTTCAGGTGGTCAATAGGCACGAGGTGCCAAGGATACGTTGGGGACACTTTTGGTTATCACGCTAAAGATTTGGATGTAATATGTTTTGGGAAATGTATTGTCAATATTTGTAATATCAAACACTGAACAAGTAAAGCTGTATGCTTTGTGTAACAAGTCTTTTATCAAATCTAATGTACCATTTTAAATGACTTTTCATCGTTCTTATATATCTTGTGCTATTGATCTATGAAGTGACACGCCCCGGATATCCTTATTCCGCTGCGACCCATTTTGGGGGTGTTACAAAATCGAGTAGTATAAACTTTTTAAAGGAAGCAAAGGAAGCAGTACTAAAAATTACCACTGTTTATTGTTAGCAACGCTTTATCTGTTACAAAACGGTCGCTAATCCGTCGTTAATGTGCATTCTCATTCCTCCCATAGCTATTAGCGACACTTTTTCTATCACTAAATTGTCACTAATGCGTCGCTAATTAGGTTCTCCTTCCTACCATACTATTTGTGACACTTTTTTATGTTGCTAAACTATCACTAATGTGTAACAAATTTGGATTCTCTTTCCTCCCAGGCTTTTAGTGACGCTTTAAGTGTCACTAATCCGTTGCTAATCTGTCATAAATTCAAGCAAGTACTAATATTTTCTTTTGACAATCGTGGCAGTATTAACTTCAAATTTAGTACTATTGGCAGCACTAATATAGAATGAGCAGCACTAAGCATAACCAAAGACCACGAACAGATTAATCATTCTATCTATAACCTGCTAAACTCAACTGCATCCTTTATTCCAAAAACACAACTTGAAACACAACAGCAATAACCTCGAACCTTAAGCTTAAAACTTGTTGTCATAAAACAAGTACCCATGTGCTGCTTCTTTTCAATGAACGACAAACTAAAAAAAAACTTGATTGCAAACCTGTATGACTTAATGTCGAACCTTTGCTTTCAATCAATAAGAACCTTCGAAACCATCTTCAAAGTTACTGATTTATCGATTCAGGGTTTCGCTGAAAACCCCTAACTCTACATAATTAGATACCGAAAAAGAACATATACATAAAATTCTTTTTACCGAAAATCAGAAACTTGAAAAACCTTGTTGATCCCAGATATCACAAGCCACCAAGCTCTAATACCAATTGTGAAGATCGTTTAAGCTCAAATTGTTTACATCTTATCTAGGATTACAAACATCAAAGATAAACAATTATGCAGCGGAATAATAATAATTACAATGATGTTTTTCAAGGTTTTTCATTTTATTCAATTACAGCCCCAAATACTATTTGATCAGAATAGATCGGTTACTCTAACTAGTAACAGGGATTTACAATCCTTGAGGCTAAACTATAGACGTCTATACTATTTTACTCTACTATACAAACACACACGACACCTTTGTGTTTATATGACTCTCATATGATATGCACACCAAACTACACGACCTAATGATCTCTTTATATAGTAGAGATCATCTAGGTTTACAAAGGATAAGAACAAATATAATTAGGAAACAAATAATATCTTCCTAACTTTTATCTTTATCTTTTATATCTTTTATCTTCTTAAGGAGATCTTTTAGAATCTTCAAAATCTTCCATCTTTTGAAGAATTCCAGCTTTGCATTTAAGTCCTTATTTTATTCTTTTATTTATTTTGTCTCATCAAAACAATAATTCCTAACAGAATGAAGTGAAATGAAATGAATTTGGTTACTATTTAACCATCTACCATGGGAGAAAAAATTGAGATTTCGATGGGATGGTGTTGGGTGATGTGGGGCAGACGCACCAATAAAAGAGAGAGGAGAAGGGACCAATTTGATCCATCTTGATTTATTCATGAGAAGTGTTATACCTAAGATTCACAAGCTAACAAGAATGATCCGGAGGTCGGGGAGGATTAAACAAATAGAAAGCCATATTATTTTTTAGCTTTTAAAAGCTAAGTTCCTGAAAACAGCTTCTTCATAAGCTTTTTAAGAGCTTATTTTTAAGTTTTAGCTTATAGTCACTTTATTAAAGTTGTTTAAAAAGTTGTTCTTAACAACTTTTCTTCTTTAAGTTTTTCTTAAAAACCAAAAAAAAGGGAAGTGGAAGTCGGGGGTGAGCAAGACTCGAACCCCCGACCTCAACACCTCTACCTTTTATAACCACACACACTCCCACTCCTTACCGTTGTGCCCTGGGGTCTTTTTCATAAGACCCTTGCACCTTTAATTTCTTATACTCTTTATAGCTTTATAAGCCCAATATGCTGTTAAGCTTATTTCGTAGCTTATTTTATAAGCTACAATCTCGGGCTATTTTCTAGGATTTTAAATAAGTTTAAGTATTTTTTGTTAATTTTTCTAGAATTTTTAGAGTTTGTTTAGTATTTTTAAACTTTTATTTTCATTAAAAACTTTAAAACAATCACTAAAAAAATAGAAAAATAATCAAAAAAATATAAATCTTTTTTAGAAAATTTTCTTTTATCATTTTGCACTTAGGAAAATTAATTTTTCTTCCGTAGGGTTATTTTTGCAAAATTTCGTTTTCTATAAGAACAGATTCGTTTCTAGTTTTCGTTTTTCGAGTTTTAACGCTCCATTCAATCCGTTTTTGTTCTATGTTTTCTTAAAACTTACTTTTAGTCTAGTTTAAGTCCATTTATAAAAGAAAAAAGAATCATTTTAGGTTGAATTTTATAAAGTTAGGGTTTGCAGCTTACGTTTAAAGTTCCGTTTTGCGTTTTTAGTTAAAATTTAAATTTCTGTTGTTTGTTTTCATTTTTAATTGTTATCATTTGTTAATTTTAATTGTTAAAAAGTAGTTAATCAAATCAACTATTGCTTCTCATTCAAATCATTGTCCGAACAACAAGCGTAGTGTCAATTTCACAAATCGTTGGGGAATTATGGTCCCAGGGTAATCATACTTCCCGGTTATCATACGTATTATATCATATTATATATATTTTGAAGAGTTTCCTTTTTGCCTTTATCCTCAAGGGTAAATTGGTAATTTTCCATAGTATTATATATTATATATAATTTATAAGCGTATCATGGTCCTAGGCGCCAAGAAACCATGAGGGATACAATTGCTCGAACTAGGTTTGAGAATGTGTTTAAAATATCTAATGATTCACTGCTCGCAGGAGTAACACAACTTGAAGTGATGAGGATATACTGAAACTCAATGTATTGATTGCATTTTGTATCAAATTGCAACAAAGGGTCCTTAACCTGGAGAACACAAAGACTGCTCAAGTTCAGGCGATTACAAGTTTAAAATTGAGAGTTGTTGGGATTAAAAGCTTCATAAGGCTGTTTGGAATTACTGTTGCTCTTATCAAAGTTAGTGCTGCTTAAGAAGAAAGGTTTGTGTTACTACTGTTAGCATAACAGATTTTGAACCAATCTATAGTAGTTAGTACTGCCAGTATAAACTTAGTACTGCTAGTGTAACTTAGAACTGCTGTATATGTTAGTACTGCTAGAGTAAAGTTAGTACTGCTAGAGTAATTTAGTACTGCTAGAGTAAAGTTAGTACTGCTAGTGGAGAATGAAGAAAATATTCTAAGTAGTTACTACTGCTTGTATACAGTTAATGCTGCTGGTGTATAAGTTACTACTGCTAGTGTTCAAAGTTACAACTGCTGACAAAGTTACAACTGCTGATAGAGTTACAACTGCTAATGGATAAAGATTGATTGAGATAGATTGCTTTTGTGATTTATTATGATTTTATTTTTGTAAAAGATATGTATAAGTTATTTGTTTAGAAAATCATGATAACTTAGGAAAATATTGTAAGCCAGTTAGGACTCCTTGGTGTATAAAAGGAAGTCCTAGGGCATAGAGATTGATATCTTTTCATTGTTGTGTCAATCTATTCGAAGCTTCAAGGTTTTGTAAACCCTAACACTATTAAGAGTGTTCGTATTATATTGAGGTTAAAAGTTTGGTAAATTGTTTTGTTATTGATTTTATTCATTATTGTTTCATTGAAATTCTTTTTAGTATCATTGACTAGATTCCGCATAGTCTTTGATATTCACAATCAAAGTTTCTATCATAGTTGTTTTGGATTTATTCAATACAACTTAGGCTAATACAAGCTAAGCAAGATCTATTCTATTGGGATCAACAAGTGGTATCAGAGCTTGTGAGAAGCTTTAAATAAGAAGAAACTTTACTACACACAAGATCTACTTTTCAAGAAGCAATGGACTCTCAATCTACTCAAACCATCAAGCTACCCATACTACAAGCTGGTGAGTATGATCACTAGAAGATGAAGATGGAACAGTACCTACAGTGCATTGATTACACTCTATGGGAGATCGTAGAAAATGGTAATGCACCCATAGTAACAAAATCTGTTGATGGTAAGGAGACTGTTATTCCTCCTACAAGTGTTGAAGAGAAGGCACAAAGAAGGGCAGAATTGAAGTAAAGAAGCACTCTGTTGATGGCCTTACCTAATGAGCATCAATTAAAGTTTAACTCATACAAGGATGCTAAAACACTGATGCAGGCTATTGAGAACAGATTTGGAGGTAATACTGCTATAAAGAAAACTCAGAAAAATCTTCTGAAGCAGCAATATGAAAACTTTGCTGCATCTAGCACATAAGTGATTGAGCAAACTTATGAAAGGCTTCAAAAGCTAATTAGTCAACTGGAGATATATGGTGAAGTTATTCCTCAAGAAGACATCAATCAGAAGTTCTTGAGAAGTTTATCACAAGAATTGGAATTTGCATTACTACTTGTATAGAGGAACAAACCAAAGATCTTGGAGACTATTCAGTTTGGTTATGACCTCTTCAACAACCTACAGGCTTATGAATCAAAGTCAAGGGGACATCTAACTTAACAACAAACTCACACAATGTAGCCTTTCTGTCCTCTAGCAGCACTAACAGTACAACTAGAGCAGTTAATACTGCTCAGGGTGTTAATACTGCTAGCACTCAGGGTTCTGCTGATAGCTCAATAACTGCTAAAAATTTGAGTGATGCTGTAATTTATTCCTTCTTTGCTAGCCAACCAAGTATTCCACAGCTAGACAATGAAGATCTACAATAAATCAATCCTGATGATCTAGAAGAGATGGATTTGAGGTGGAACATTGCTATGCTGACTATGAGGGCAAGAAGATTTCTAACGAATAATGGAAGAAATTGGGTTTGACAAGTCCAAGGTGGAGTGTTTCAACTGCCACAAGAGATGACACTTTACAAGGAAGTGCAGGGCACCCAGGAATCAAGACAGCAGGAATAAGGAGCCTACAAGAAAGACTGCCAGTTGAGGAAACTACTTCAAATGCCTTAGTATCATAGTGTGATGGATTTGGCTATGATTGGAGTGACCAAGCAGAAGAAGGTCCAACCAATTTTGCTTGTATGGCTTATTCTTTAACAAGTTTAATTTCTTCTATAAATTCTGAGCTATCTAATGACTCAAATTATTTTTCATCTCGCTTAGAATGTGTAAAAAATCTAAAAGAACAAAATGAACAATTAGTTAAAGACTTAAGAACAGCTAGGATAAGTGATGTCTTTTATAAAACTGGTTTAGAATTTGTAGAAGCTAGATTGTTAGTCTTTAAGAAAAATGATTCTGTCTATGAGGAAGACATAAAACTCTTAAAATGTGAAATCTATTTAAGAGATTTAGATTTTACAGAGCTTAAAAGGAATTTAGAGTTGACTACAAAAGAAAAAGATGAGGTTCAACTTACAGTACAAAAATTTAAATATTCATCAAAAAGCCTAAGTAAATTTCTAGACAGACAGATAATGGATAAGTGTAAAACATGATTAGGGTATAATGCTATCCCACCTCCCTATACTTAGAATTTTATGCCACCAAAATCTGATTTAGTTTATCCTAGTCTAGATGATTTTGTTGATGTGAATGAGTCTGTTAGTGAGCCTATAGTTAAAAAGCCTACTGTTGAGACTAATGAACCTAAGACTGCTAGGAAAGAAAATAGAGCCCCAATTATTGAGGAATGGGTATCTGATAGTAATGAAGAAAATGTGCCTAAGGTTAAAACAATTGAGATGTTTAATAAACCTAGTTCTGCTAAGATAAACTTTGTTAAGTCTATTGAGATGTAAAATCGCTAGGATAAATAGTTGAATAAAAATAGGCAAAACACACCTAGTCCTAGAGGAAACAACAAAAATTGGAACCAACAGATGTCTCAAAAATTAGGGAGTAATTTTGAGATGTTTAACAAAGCTTGTCATGTGTGTGGTAGTTTTGACCATTTGAAAAATGATTGAAATAACTGGGTATTATAATGGAAGATTTTGCATAACAAGTTTGACCAATGTCAAAGGGTGACAAAACAGGAATTTTCTCTAAAATTAACTCACCCAGTCCAAAAAGGAACATGGTTCCAAGAACAGTCTTAACCAGGTCTGGCCCAATTTTAGTTAATGCTGTTAGATTAGTTAATACTGTTCAATCAAGAACAGCAGTGAATAATGCAGGACCTATAATTTTTTTATTAATAATGCATATTCAACTGCTCGAAGGCCTTTTAACAAAATAAAAATCTGCTTACAGTACTTTCACTAAAAAAGGTAATACATATTAAGGAACAAGGGTTATGACTGCTAGGCCAAAAATAGTTCTTAGTGCTGTTAAGGGAAATAAGGGAAACGCTATTAAGGCCTCAACATGTTGGGTTTGGAGACCAAAGCACAAAGTTTTAAACCATGTCTCCAGAAACAATGGTGCATTAATGTCCTTTAAAAGATTTAACTATATTGATGCACAAGGCAGATCCAAGTCAGTAATGGCTTGGGTCCCCAAAAGAAACTAATTTTTCCTACCATTATGTGCAGGGTAATCCATAGCAAGATTTAAAGAATAAAGGAGTGATTGACAGTGGATGCTCTAGGTACATGACAGGAAACAAATCCTATCTTACAGATTATGAAGAAATTAATGGATGATTATGTGTCATTTGGAGGTAATTCCAAAGGAGGGAAAATTACTGGGAAAGGTAAAATAAAAACTGGTAAATTAGATTTTGAAGATGTGTATTTTATAAATGAACTAAAGTTTAACCTTTTTAGTGTGTCACAAATGTGTGACAAGAAGAATAGTGTTCTTTTTACTGGCACTGAATGTGTTGTTCTGTCTCCAGACTTTAAGTTAACTGACGAAAGTCATGTTTTGCTTAAAGTTCCTAGAAAGGATAACATGTACAATGTTGACTTAAAGAATGTTATTCCTCAAGGAGGTCTCACTTGTCTCTTTGCAAAACCTACACCAGATGAATCTAATCTTTGGCATAGGATGCTTGGACATGTAAATTTTAAAACAATGAATAAACTAGTAAGGGGAAATCTTATAAGAGGTTTACCTTCAAAACTTTTTGAAATTAATCAAACCTATGTTGCTTGTCAGAAGGGAAAGCAACACAGAGCTTCTTGTATGACCAAAACAGTCAGTTCAATCAGCCAACCATTACAAATGTTACACATGGATTTGTTTGGCCCAACATTTGTAAAAAGTTTAATGAAAAAGATATACTACCTAGTTGTCATAGATGATTTTAGTAGGTTTAGTTGGGTTTTCTTTTTAGCCTCTAAGGATGAAACTAGTGAAATCCTTAAAACATTCATAACAGGCATAGAAAATCTAATAGACCTTAGGGTGAAAGTGATTAGATGTGACGATGAGACTGAATTAAAGAATAAGGTCATGAATCAGTTCTATGAAATGAAGGGTATTAAGAGGGAATTTAGTGTTGCTAGGACTCCACAACAAAGTAAAGTAGCAGAAAGGAAAAATAGGACACTAATAGAGGCTGCTAGGACTATGCTAGCTGATTCAAAATTGCCAATAACTTTTTGGGCTAAAGCAGTTAATACTGCTTGTTATGTCCAAAATAGGGTGTTAGTTATCAAGCCTCACAACAAGACCCCTTATAAACTTTTTCTAGGTAGAAAACCTGCCTTAAGCTTCATGAGACCATTTGGGTGTCCTGTTACAATCCTTAATACCATAGATCACCTAGGAAAATTTGATGGAAAGGCTGTTGAAGGGTTCTTTATAGGATACTCTACAAATAGCAAAGCATTTAGAGTATTCAACAATAGAACTAGGATAGTTGAAGAGAACCTGCATGTTCAGTTTAGTAAGAATACACCTAATATTCTAGGAAGTGGACCAAATTGGCTTTTTGATATTGATGCACTAACAAAGTCAATGAACTATAATCCAGTTGTTGTAGGGAATCAATCTAATGGTAATGCAGGTACAAAAGCATGTAATGATGCAAGTAAATCTAGAATGGAGACAGTACCTGGAAAAGATTACATTCTACTACCAATGTGGCCTGCTGATCCACTATTCTCTCAAGATTCAAAGAGTTCTCTTGATACTTTAACTCCCTCTATTTAAAAAAAAATAGCCGTACAGTTTTCTGGGAAATTGACCCAAACGAATTCTCCTTTGGATGCATACACATGCTTCCATTCTGATTGTTGATCTTTACTGATCCTGTACTACTCTGAATCAAAGACTTCGTCGATGAAACAGAAGAGTTCCATACGATCAAAGAAACAACCCATCTCAAAACCTGAGAATTGTCTATCCGCCAATTCTCGACATTAGTTAATTCTGTCACTTCCTCGTTACCCTCGAAAACCTCTATCCCCTGGATGATGAACCCATGTGGGCTGCCGACGGTGTTGTCGCTCCGACTCCCGGTTCCACAATCACTATTACTGAAACCGCAAACGAATTTGCCATTAAAGGTAACCACTTGACCCTTGTCAAAGGAAACCAATTTGATGGTAGAACTAAACCGATCCTCACAAACACATTTACGGATTCCTCGGAATTTGCGATATGTTTAAATATAGAGATACCAAAAATGAAGTTGTCCGCCTAATGATGTTTCCCCTATCACTCCATATACTCGAGAAGTTCTTGTCTTAAGCACAAATCTTGAATCCCAAACGAAGCATTACTCTCTTGTCTTCAGAAATCGTAGAGGAAATGAAGCAAGAATCAAGAAAACTTGGTATAATCAAGGTCTTGTATATGAATGTCGTTGAAGAACTTTGAAAATTGTACTTAGACTGTGAAGTACCATTGTCTTGGAATCCCGTGAGAATTGCTGATTACATCTCAACCTTTAAACTCTCTGGCTAACTTTCCAACCTCGTATTCTGTCGGCTATTGTTGTAATCACTTGGTGAAGTAAACCCGATATACCAAACTTGAAAATGAAGTAGAATCCCCCAAATTTGTTACTTAATCTTGCACTGTTGTTGATTGAAGAACGGTGCAAGATTAGATCTTTACGTACTCTATACCCACTCCGAAAGTATGAGAAGTACAACACCTCTTGAAATTATCCACATCGTCTTCTGCGTGTGACACTGAGTACTACAACGTAACTCCTTTAAGTGATAGTTAACCAGGTCTGCAACCAACCACCCCTGACTGCTGGTAACTAGATAATTCAAGTCTCAATCATAACCGTTGTACGTTCAAGCAAGTCATCAATCGATAGATTGGGTTTGAAGAAAAGGGGTAGAAAATAGAAGGAAGTCTCGATGATGAAATAAGTAGACGCCTTCGTGAAACCCACTTCAATCACAAATAAGGGATACCAAATAAACTCCGTGATCACTTGACATTTGAATCCGAATCTTTAGCCGTTTTGACGTTGTAGTGAATCTTATTCGGATCGTTTTTAGTGTTATGTATCGTGTTTGTTGTGTTGTTGAAATCAATTAACATTCACGGGATTTTACAATTCTATGATTTAAACCGATAAATGAATTAACGGGATTTTACAAAATCAATAGAAAACCGTGAGTGATTTGATTCGGAATCAGCGACGAAAAATTCCAAAAAAAACTGAAAAATGTCAATAAATCATAGAAAACGATGTTTTTGGCCTTCGAAAAATCCTTAACCAGCTAAAGGGTGGTTACAGCGTGATCCGTCTCGTTTTTCTCTTCGATTTGAGAGGTCACGGGCCTAAAACGGACTTACGGATCAAAAGTTATGGCTGTTTTACTGAAACCCTTTTCGTCACACAAGTTTTCTAAAAAAAATTCCGTTCGGTCCAAAAAAAATTTGCTCGTTCGATTCCACTCGTTCGATTCCGCTCGTTCGGTTCCGCTCGTTCGGTTCTTCTCGTTCGAGTCCGCTTGTTCGAGTCCGCTTGTTCGAGTCCGCTTGTTCGAGTCCGCTCGTTCGAGTCCGCTTGTTCGAGTCCGCTTGTTCGATCCAAAAGTGATTTCACTAGTTCGATTGTCCTTGTTCGATCCAAACACACACCACTCGTTCGATCCTCGAAGGATGAGACTCGTTCGATCCTCACTAGTACTTTGAACCCGTCCTTTTCTTCTTAGCGTCCTTGCGTTTGTCTTAGCCACACACGAAATGACCACGACTAAAAGCTTTTAAGCCAAGAAACGACGCCGAACCAATGAGCTCATAAAAAACGAAATCACTAACACAACACACTCGAATACAATACACCCCCGGTTAGCTCTGGTACCAATTGTTATACATAAGATTCACAAGCTAACAAGAATGATCCGGAGGTCGGGGAGGATTAAACAAATAGAAAGCCATATTATTAGTGAGAGAAAAGGGAAGATGTGTGTGTTCTAGAGAGAGAAACACACACACCTTATTACAAAATTATGAATCCTCACCCCTCCATGGAAGTATGGAGGGGATATATATAGCACTGGACACGATCTACTTACTACACTTGACATTTCTAGTCCCTGCGTGTCCGACTAATATAAACTAATGTAATTCCGTATTAGCCAACATATTTTAAGGCTAACAAGAAGGATCTAGAATTGTTGTGTGCATGCATGAATTTGCTTGCTCATAAAACATAGTCCGTAAAAACTAAAAAACACGACTTTTAGAAATAAAAGTGCAACAACTTAAATATATGCTCGATATAGTAATAAAAAGACTACGTTATAACGGAAGTCGGAACGGGTCCAATGATATTTCTCAGTTATACGTGGGAAAAGTTCTTAGATCAAATCAAGCACGTAACTTATAAAGTCAAATTGATGTACGTAAATGGTAATATATTGACCTGCAAAATTATGGAGTGTTACAGCTAGCCCAAATGGTTTCAAATTTTTTCTATACCGTAAGACATTCAAATCATGATTTCATTTCTACTCTTCTACTTCCATCTGGATAGCCTCAAGTTCTTATTTTTTTATGTTAGAGTTCTCTAAATATCTCTTTCTCCATCATTGAAATTTTCATATCTCATGAGTGGTTGGTGTTAATTTGTTGTGTATGTATTGTTTTTTTCTTTGGTTTATTTCACAAAAGCCATGGCAGTGGCTTGTGTAGACATTTGATTATACCAAGGCAATTTTTCTATTCTCTTTTGTACAAATATGATGTGATAGGGTATTAATTGCGATTAGTATAATTGCTTTCTTACATCGTAAGTTCTTTAATTCAACAGTTTCTAATTTTCATTCGATGCACGTTTATCTTTTCACTTGAAATAAGATTAATTTAGTATAAAGCAACCATCAAAGTTTATCTTTCAAAAATAGATGCACTTTTAACAGTATGTTTTAAATATTTTATATGATACATTTGATTATCATACCTCAAACTAATTTGTTACATGTTAATTATGTAATAATTATTCTTTTGTGGTTCCTGGTTGTAGTTGTACCCTACGAATAATAAATTATATACAAAAGCATTTTTAGGTGTATAAAGTATATGCAATTGTGTACGAGTAGTGCTTGATTATATTTTATTGATGTTTAATTGAAACCTTTTATTTAAATGATACGAGGCACTGAATGGGAGTTGATATCGCACGGACCACGGATCCACATTCTGTGACTTAAGCCATGATTTGAAGTATATCATGACCAGGTTAAGTGACTTGGACACATATTTTTATCTTCCAAAGAACTAGTTTTAATACCCTTGCACGTACGAGATTTAGACATTACATTTTAAGTGAGTATTAATTTTGCAAGTGTTGTTATTTTTTTATATTTGCACATTGATGGTCTTGTTTATCATTATTTTAGTAATTGTAAATGTGGATTTCTCTTAATTTAAACAATTATAACAGTTATAATAAATGTTTCTTATCATATTAAACAAAGAATGATAATCTATATGTTTGCCAATTACATTGTTGTGTGTTAATAATAATTTAGCCGTATTTAATATTAAAGCCTATGTACGCATGTGATAAACTGTGACAATTGACATTTTTCTAGATTAATATTTAACCATTCACTTGAAATATTCTACTTTGAACGTATAGGTGCTTGATTTAATCTAAAATCAGAATATCTCGCGTGCAACGAAAAACATCTTTGAACGCACACCGACTCTAGACTAAGTTTAGTCTTGATGTGTCGTTGTGTGGTGTTTATTTATGATAGTTCAAGTTTTAAATTTATATTTTGCCGACTTAACCAAAAACAACACTTTAACGGGCAGTGTACCCGGTCGGTGGTAGATTCGTGGTAAGTAGGGTGTCGAACACTTAAAGCGAGCTTAAATCTCTTAATTTATTTATATTTTGGTTTACTTAATCTAAGTTAATTATAATCTAAGTCAAACCTATGCCAATCTTATGTTAGTACTAATCCTAATTCTAACAGGTAAAAGGAAGGTTTCAGCCTGAGAGACTGGCATGGGTTTGGTTGGTGACTACAATCAATTCAAGACACTTTAACCCACGCAATCAAATTAACAAAAGATAAAAGAGCGGTCAAGCCTTATGATAGAAAACTGTATTAGCCATCATTAATCCGATTAGAAGTTGGTTTGTTTATTCAGTGCAATGATTACTTATCTTGAAGAGGCATATCATTCTTAGACTTAGGCAGGACTTCATCCTAAGACCTAGACACATTAATTCTGTCACAATTAAAGCATCCCCATAAAGCATCCACATAAAACATCCTTATTACTTGATTATAATCTAAAGCAATGGTGATATTGTTAAACCCTAGCTCATAAAGACTTTACCTACTTACTGCTTAATGACAATTTATACTTTAGTAGTCTACTTATCCAACTATCCAATGAAATCAGAACATTACTTGTTGAATTATCTAGATTCACCTACTAGTTAACATGTTCAATAAACCAAAGGCAATTTCCGTTAACTAGTTAAGCCAGAAGCGTATCCGTAGCATGATTTTAGAAGGACAATACTTGTGATCCTATGCTTCTAGATGTATAAATTACTATATGGAGAGCTATCCCGACATCTAGATTACTTAGTCCGTATCACTAGATCTAGTTGAATGATAGGTCGCATACAAAAGCACGTAAACAAGTATGAATTGATAAACATAAACAAGCAACGATAAATTAAGCAATCGAGATATATACAAAACCTAACATTCAAATCTTCATAATAATGGCTAATACCCGAAGGTATTAGCCTTCAAACATCATAATTAATACAAGAGAAAGTGTTTTAGCCAAGGTAAACTAACCGAGTTAATGAATGATACCAAAAACTAAACGATTACAAAAGTATAAGAAATTACACATTGCCTTCTATGGATTAGAATGCATTGTAAGACTTCTTCTACTCTTTTTCTCTTCTGAAAATCAATTTTTATGGTTTATGTATCGAGAATATGATTTAGCACACTTAAAACTTGTTTTTGAGTTTTGTATTTTTAGGGTCTGGAAGTCGGTTCGATACGGTGTATCCAAGGGATTGGATACGGCGTATTGGAGTTTCTTGGAGTAGGGACCACGTTTGATATCTTCTAGAATATTCACATACTATATCTTCAATACGGCGTATTGACATCTTCTGGATACGGCATATTGATCTTCTTTCCTTTGTGGTCTTTGGTGAGTGCAGGCACGGATACACCGTATCTTCCTTGATGGATATGACGTATTGGTCTTCAGAATAGTAATCTTCAAAATATCTTCATTGAAGCTCCAGAATGCGCGCCTTTTGCTAATATTCACCAAGTACTCCATAATTACTGTAATTCTCAAATATAAACGATTATGTGATAATTCTTTGCAATCTTACTACTATATAAAAGAAGCTTTATGAGAAATGATCTTGAAATAAAAATGTAAAAGAATGACACTTGTCCACATGCAAATAATCAATGGCTCAAGTAAAATTTCGTCTTTCAGCATTTAATGTCAACAAAAAAAACCATCAAAAAAACCCCAACACCATGATTTTTCTTAGATCTCTTTAACCAAAACAAAATTCATTAATCCCCCTAACTGGTTTTTCTAAATCAAACATCCACAAATCAAGTGTCTGTTACTATGACGGCTATGAAATCATCACCAAAATTTTTGACCAAACACTTCAGATTCATCTACCAAAGATCCTTCTTTTCATCGAATAACAACTGATCCAAAAATCTTAAACCTTAAATCTACCAGTTTCAATATGCAAACAAATCTCCTAGATTTCAAGAGTAAGTTTGTTATAGATTAAAAAACCCAAAAAAACCCTAATTCGATTTTTAATCAATTTTGGTTTCATTGATTCTTTGATTTACGGGTTGTTTGATTGAATAGTTGATGGAGTTATATGATGCTATTGCTTTTATGTTGATTTAGTTTAATTGTAATGAGATTTTTTTTAAATTATTATTGTTCGTCATTCTGTTAAATTTGTTGTTTATTTTTATTGTCAAATTTTCGATTTCGATTATAGGTTGAACAAGTGAAAATCAATTGCTATGATCCTTGTGTAATGGAATGGATTCTTTATGAAAATCAATTGCCATGGCTAAAAGGTGCAATATAGTTAGTGACTTCATCAATCAATGCAAAGACATGAACATCGAGTCTTGATCATGAAAAGGTTGAGGAGCCTTAAATTTATTTGGTTATATATATTGTTTTTAATGCATATGATTTTTTAGAATGATGAATAAAAAGCGTTTTTTTCAACTGTATCTTTTAAATGCATATGAACTAATAATCAATGATAGAGATGCAAGCAGGCACCAATGCATATGAACAAATAATCAAAGATAGGTTTTCTTTAACTAACTTAATATATTTAATCATTTATATCATATCATGATTGTATACATTTTTATATTTTTTATTAGATGACATTTACCGAACATATGGATTTAGATGACATTTTTATATTTGTATAGTTATTTGATTATATGTGTTTGAAATTATCCACTTCAAGTCTTGATGAATTACGATTACGTGTGATCAAAAGAAAATATTTGATTTCATGTGATACAATATATAGTTAATATATAATAAATGAATGATAATGACTTTTACATTTCAAATGTGTCATGTGTTTACTCATCAAGCTAATATTAATACTTTTCTATCAAAGTGACGAGGAAGACATGTATTTTGCATTTGATTATGGAGTAACAAATTTTTGGGTGTTGCAGGCAGTATTAGCAAGGAAGTAGTCGGGTGTCATATCTCAAGAGTTTGCTGAGGCGTCAATTCCAAAACACTTGATGATTAAATCTTTGATAAACAGGGGTATGAGCAAAACTTCAACTATACTATCTACATGTCCTTATCCTGAAATAGTCTTCGTAAATAAAGCTATAATGGTTTTTTCATTATATCATTTATAATATTAACTGTTCCAGTTGACCAGATACTTTCTGTAAACCTTAGAAGGAGAGTTGATAACTGAGCAGAATGGAGTAATTTGATCCAACTGCATTTATTGCCTTGATCGAACAAATGTTTCCTAGGTTCGATAAATCACATTTATGCTTTACATTCTTATCTTTAGCCAGACATTATGACACAACTCAAAATGGTCGAATGGAAAACTTCAAAAGTTAAGTTTAAAAGCTAAACTTTATGGATAAGTGGTCGAAATGTTACACATTATACACGTGGTTAAAAAGGGGTAGACTTTTATGAAAAATCATATATGCTTTACATTATCCTCTATTGGTAGCAACGTGTACTTATTTACTAAGCCGGTTCAAATTACAATTAAAAAGACTAAGCTTTAGTAATATGAGATCTATAATACTATGCTTGAGATACTCAGTAGCATCCATTTTCAATCACATATTCGAGTGGTTCATGGAGGTTTGTCTATTACAGAACTTTGCACGATGAGTGAGCTGAATATTTAGCACAACATATATAACTTCATTTAGTATAAAAATATTAATTTAGTTTATATTATTTTGATGTTCTCTGCTTTATGCTTTTGTTTTCTCATAGATTATAAAGTTTTATTTCACTGTTGACAAGCAAAATGGCACTCAAAGTGTACTACTAAACCATATGGCTGCTTTATGTTGTAAGTTTGTTATGAATTGTCCATTATATACTTAGAGTTGATTAAAATCTCTTATTCACCCTTTACTACTTTGAACATCATTATTATGATTTTCGAAACAGTTTAAAAGAAAAAAAGTATACTATGTTGTTTGCTTGAATGACATCTTAGTACATCTTTCTTTAACGCCAACTATTGTTGGCCTCCTCTTTTGTGAAATTATACTATACACGTCTTGTGGTAGATGTTCATGATAGCTTTAATGTCTTAGTAAAGCCAAGTATATCTAATTCTTTTGTTACGATATAATGACAACAAACTTAAACATTACATAAGGGCATTGTGCTTCAATACATACAGGCTCTTTATGAGTTAAAATTTGGAGCTGTGTGTTATTTCGCTGCTACTATGTATGACCACATTGTTAGTATGATAATCTGGCTTGCTTACAATTTTTTACATTAAAGGTTATACATCTTTGTGTATTATATATTAATTGTTACACCTTCACTAACTAGAACAAAGGATATAGGATCGTAGAAGCATATTTTTTTTCTCATATGCACTAATATTAGGTATTAAAATGGATGTTTATAAACTATTTTTTTGGGTCAAAGTTCAGTGTTATATCTTAATGGCCTCCTGTAGTGTCCCTACAATACTTTATGGCAATTGTATCATACGCTTTCATATACATTGAACTGTCGTGTAATATTTCACTTCCTTGTGTCTAATTGCTAATAACTTCATCGATATCATATTCTATGATGCAGAGATCCATCCAGGAGATAGTTATAGAGGAGTTTCTTGCAAAAGAGGGTGTAAATATGTAAGAAAAGCATCAAGATTTTAGCTATTATATAGGGAATGGGTAAGCTCCCTCTAGAGAGACCATGTCCAACATGAGTTCAGATCAGCAAGTCATAAATGGAGGGAGATGCCAGATGCCAAAAGGAACATCTTCGCGACAATGTTGTGTCTGGGATGGAATCACAACAACATAGTATGATACACCTCCATCCCCTTATTTTTATTGAAAATTAATACTACAGAAAGTTTGTTGAGTCTTCTGGAATTGCTTGAGTTTTTCAAACTGCAAAAAAAATATAATTCTTAAATTGAAAGACCAGCAATCAAATTGGCCATATTTATCTAATTTAGTTAAATAGAAAAAACTTAAATTGGAATGTATTCCATCTTTCAGTTAGTTCTGTATTGTTTCAGTGTTATTGTATGCTTCATATAGTAAGCGACACTTGTGTTAAATGCTTCTCATCGATTTCAATACACCTTGGAATTAAAAAATGAGAAAGAGAAAAGAGAAATGGTAGCAAAGATTAGAATTCATGCCCAAGTCATAATGGTAAATGTGATATCTAACCTCATAGATTATTTAATGTAATTAGAATCTGCTCAAAACCTATTCTATATGTATTTTTCAGGCTGCACTCTTATTCCAAGCAGCTGTAGAAAAACTAGATGGTAGTGGCCTTCTATTATATAACAATTACATCTATGGTTTATGGTTATGACACAATAACTTACATTTTTTCTATGCAACAGGATCTCTGAAAGCACCATCATTCGCCACTCGGTGATTAAGATGTTAGCCCAAAACAACTTGCTGACATGACCCGCGAGCATGATTTTGCTGCTATCCAAAACTTTGGAGGAGAAAGTTTATAAGAAACACACACATGGGCGTCACCTTCTTGTGGATGACATCATTCTTTGTAACAACTGGTTAAAGGATTGACTGAAAAGTTGAAGGCCAACTCCGAGAAAGGAATTCCTGAGGATTGTTTTGCAAATGACAATTTTATCTTATTTTTTTTTAAATTACATCATTAGCATTATTTATATTAACCAATGTACTAATTCTTTTATATTTTTAATAATTCTTAAAGCTAGCCCCCATCGGGCGGGCCTTAAGGCTAGTAATTATATAAAATATGTTAAATAGATGGGATAAATGATGCTATAAAATAGACGTTATTTGATGTCATCAAATATCCCCCCACTTGAATCCTACTTGTCCTCAAGTAGCCTTTAGAAGTCTATAAAAATGCATCCCTAAGGATATTTTCCGTTAAAGCATTTATTTGATCTATTACAAGTACACAACCAAACACCTCACGAAATAGGAAGATGAAAACACTCAAATCACTCAACTAATCTAGGTGGTAACATGTAACTAATTCGCTCTTTTGCTCGGTCATGAAGAATATTCTATCATAAGCTTGGTAAGGATACACATCTCCACCGCTAAAGCTAAGGAGTAACAAGTTTATAAAGGTAAATATGGGTTGGTATGAGAAGGCTTAGGCTTGATTACTCTAACTAATCTTTATCGATACCAATATTCTAGGAGGGCGACAAAGACCACACATACACACCCATAACGACAGGATAGACACATGTGACTGCTCACTTCTACCTCGAATAAGCTAAAGAGTAGGAATAGTAGAGTAATATAGGGTATGGATCTTCTAACTTTCACAAATAGTAATAAACCAACAAGGAAACTGAGACATGCATACATGGCCGTAACGACAAAATAGACATGCACGCTCGATCACATCCTCATTCGTGTAAAACCTATGGTTAATGATTAGGAAAGGGAATTAAATTGTTGTTAGATATTAGAAAAAGACTCGGTCACCCCGTGTATTTTATTGTTTATTATAGCTCGTAGTTTAATAGTTAATAGTACGTTTTTCGGTTTTA